>SWEM01000433.1:0-26611 GCA_019593585.1 Nitzschia palea | reverse complement strand
ATTGAACCAGATTCGAAGACTGATGACTGTCTTGCGAGGAAAAAGACGCAGCACTCGGTAACTTGGCAACTTTCGGGACTTTCTTTTTCGGCGGAACCGGTAGAGGAGGAGAATGTGGAGGTGTCCGACTAGGGGGAACATGAATTTCTTTGTCTTTATCGGGTAAATTGACGTCTTTTGTTTGGTTCGTGTCTTTGCGGCTTCTGCCACCTTTTGAAGATTTCTTCACAGCCGGAATTTTCTTTGCGGTAGTAGCCTTAGCCGTTGGTAGCGCTCTTTTCCTTTGAACTTTCTTGGACTTCTTCGGCGATGGCAAGGGACGGGGTTTGGCGGGTGCCTCGTCATCGGACGAGCCAAGACCATCGTTTGGCGGTGGCGGGTCTTTTGGACGAGGTTTCCTTGGTGGCAGCCTCCTGAGCTCCATAGTCAAATCCTTACGAACCAATACAAGATATATTTCAATTGATCATATGGGTGAGCAATTGTGGTATCAGCGATTGTAATAGTCGAAGGTTGCAAGAGAAGTGTAGACCCAAAGTTAGACAGCAACAGATTGTTTCGACAGTTAAAACGGCGAAGAAACGAAACGCTGCGTACGTTTACTACTGTAGAGTGTGTCCATGGAAATGGCGGGAAGGGTTGAACCGTTATTTTCGTTGCTACCTTTTGAAATACAAATACCCCCTTTGATATAATGATGCCCACCTTTGAGGTACTGATGCCCATTACGAATGCCCACAAATGTGGGGTAGTAGGTAATAATGCCCACTTTTATAACCTTTGATATTACGAAATTCAAATGTCGCACCTTGTAGATTGGGATTTCCCCAAAAATTAACGGCTATACTTCCAAGCTACTAACGTTAGTAGGTACTGAAGGTACTCGTAGTCCATCCCGGGATTTCGAAATCGAAATATATGATTTCAAGAATAACCGTCTTTTATGACCTTACGTTGGCTAGTATTTACATGTACTCCCAGTAGACATGATTTTATGTACATGTTTATGGTGGTAGCCTTTTTCTATTCTAAACTGTTACTTTTTCTTGCGTCCTTTCTTTTTGGAATTCGACATGTTTTCTGCAGCACCAGCACCACCGCTACCGCTTTGGCTTGCCTGATTGGCTTCCGTGGCAATCAGTTGCTTTTTCGTTTGTCTCGTCGCCACTGCTGTCATGGGATTCTCTGGCCATGGATGTTTGGCATATCTTCCTCGGAGTTCGGCCCGGACTTGAGGATAAACGTTGGTCCAGAAAAAGTTCAAATCTACCGTTTGAGCAACTACCTTGCCGGCAGGACTTTGTAGTGATAGGGGAAGTCGGATTGGATTGTGGCTTGGACCGACCATGGGCGATTCACAAGTTCCAAAAAATTGTTGTAGCTTGGCAGATGCCGATGGTGGGTCGGTGGAGTAAGAAATTGGAATGAGAGATCCGTCAGGGGCTTGAATGTGAACTGGATAGTCCGTTTGGAGACGGAACTGTTGCTCTGCTGACAAGGTATTCTTCACAATATCCAGTAAATCCACCTTTTTGAGAGAGCCAGCAGCCGCCAACCATGGCTCGATCAATCTTTCAAGGATCGTTTCGTCGTCTTGGTCCGTTGGGATACCCTCTATTCCCTTGACCAAAACTGATATACATGCAGGCCATGACATGTCATTCGCTTCATCTAGCTTCGATGCCAATTGAACACGTCGACAGAGTTCGAAAAGTTTCTCTCGATGTTCTGGTGACATGGTTTGCGTCAAGGCCGAATAATATCCACCGAGTTTGTCGATGGTCTCCTTTAAAATTTCCACTACCTTGTCTGGCGACGGAAATGGCAATGGCATTGATTCTAGTTCCAAGGAGCCAACGGAACGGACTTTTTTCGCCCGTACTTCATATCCTCGACTTGGTACCGTAAAGACCACTTCTGATTCTAAGGATCGTTGCAACAAGAGTTCCTTGTCAATCGAGGCAAAGGCTCGAACTCGTGTTTTACCATCATCACTCGTAGAAGTATCGACGACAACAATGTACGCTGGTGATGAGCCATTGTCATAATCATCTAATCGTGCGGATCGACCCAACGACAAAAGGTACATGGATCCACCATAGGAGGCGTCTCCTTTTCGTTCACCGACCAAATCAATGAATCCTGGTAACAGAGTTGGGCCAACAATAGCCCCAATATCCAAAACAGAAATAGTACCATCCATCACATTTTGTACAGTAACTTTGGCATCATTTCCAATCCGTGCTGCATATTGACAAAACGCCTTGTTGATGGCAGAATTTTCGGGGATCTTGATCTTTTCGTACAAGTCACAAACACGCGCCACCAAATCCGGATCTTGGTTGTTATAAAGTCGAATTCCCGTATCGTCATCCAAGAGAAAGGTAACAGCTATGGCAGCCGCGAGGGCAGGAGAACTCGAATCGTTTCTCCTGGCATGTTGAATGACAGTGGCAAATCGAGGATGGGTTGGGATGTTAACAATTTCATTTCCTAGAGATGTAATGCCAAGACGCCCTTTGACATCGGTGAGTGCACCCAAATCCACCAATAGACGAATCGCGCTGTCGAGTGATTCCATGGGAGGAGAATCCACAAACGGAATATCCTGCAATATTTCATCCCGACTCGAACAACCCCACGCAACAAGTAACAGTACTGTGGACGTCAAGTCGGTGCTGAGAATTTCAGGATTGGATTGTTCGACAAAACTGCTTTTCATTTCTGATTCTGTATAAATTCTTAGGCATATTCCTTCTTGGACTCGCCCCGCTCGACCAGCTCGTTGTGTTGCCGAGGCTTGGGAGCATCGTGTCGTTACTAACCGGGGAAGATTGGTATCTACATCGCACCTTGGCTCTCTACGAAGGCCTGAATCCACCACACATGTGATTCGTTCCAAGGTTAACGATGCTTCGGCAATGGGCGACGAGACAATCACTCGACGTCGCCGTGTTTGGGGAAATAATGCATAGTCTTGCTGATCTTTGGAGAGGGCTCCATATAACGGTACAACTTCCACATCTTTCGATAAACAGTTGGAAAGTTGTTGAACCGTTCTTCGAATTTCGGAAGCACCAGGTAAAAAGGCTAGCACATCCCCATTCGCAGGGGCTCGATGAAGGCCATGTTGTATAGCATCGCACATGACATTGACAAGTTCGTTCCGATCACGTTGTAAAATACGAAGAGGGAGTGGTCTTGCTTGATTCCATATGAGATCATTAGCATGATAGATTGTAATTGGATATTGACGACCATTACTCTTCAAAATATTGCATTCCTCCATTCCACCCAAAGACCGAACAAGTTTCGTTGCCGGACTGAATGATGACGATGATGCTGTCGTTGCAGCATCGACGACCACATTATCCAAATCACCAAGCAAAGTTGCTGACATGACAATCATTTTGAGAGGTATTGCATTGGAACCTTCGCGCCAAATTTGTTGAATTTGTCGACACAGGGCTAGTGCAACATCCGAGTCGACACCTCGTTCATGAAACTCATCAAATATAATCATATCGATACCCTTCAATTCGGGATCCGAGCGTAAGCGCTGCAGTAAAATCCCATCCGTAACGACCGTAATTTTTGTGGAGGATGAAATTCGAGATTCACCCCGTATTCGATATCCCACTGTAGTTCCCACCGTTTCTCCCAACAAGGCTGCCATGCGACTTGCTGCCGATCGTGCCGCAATCCGACGAGGTTCCACCATCCAAATCTGATAGTCCTGAGAGTTTGGGAGATGATGATGTAGCATGGCCAATGGAACAATGGTCGTTTTTCCAGCACCAGGTGGTGCTTCCAATAATACATTTCGTTTGGTTTCGATACTTTGTGACAAATCAGATAAAATATCATGAATGGGAAGTGAGGATTGGTTTTGCTTGTTTTCGACAATAGAAGTCAATTTTTGAAAGAACATGGCGGTTGGTTGTCTTTGGAATCCTCGGGAGTTCGATTCAAAGTTGCTGTTGCGAACAAATTTTGCAGTCGCATTCTTGGTAGTGTTTCGTGGCCAACCAGGAAACATGTCGTCGATGTTGGTAATTGGAGAAGAAAAACAAGTTGAAAGAGCCATAGGGTCGTCATCCTGCACACCACCATTCACATTGACTGCCCTGACACGAAAATGATGGCGATCAGATGATGTTGTATCGGGAGATGCGGCGTCTGTCTTGAGTCAGTTAGTAGTCGAAGTGTTCGGATGTTTTAGATCGTAATAGGTAATAGGTTACTTTCCAGGTGAACCCAATAAAGTACCTGGTACCGGCAATACTACCGGTACTGTAGCGGTAGGCTGTAGGTCGTACCAGGTAGTAGGCTGGAATCACTACAAGTACGAGAACCAACAAAACGAGGAAGCGTGGGTATGCATAACATTGATTTTTAGATTCATAGTCTAATCCTCTTTTTTTAATGTAATGATGGGAGTATGCTCACAGGACAGAGTGCACATTTTGATAATCATCGATTCTTGTTCTTGTTCTTGGTGGTGGGTCCTCCAAACCTTGTCTTGATTCACGACATGACCTTCCGCTTGATGGAATCCCAGCCATTCTTGTTTAGGAAAGGATGTTTCGAAGATGACGGCGCTAAAGCAGAAGAAGCAACAGGCCAATAGTGGTGAGGATATGCAAAACGGATGATGATTCTGCACTTGTTGGTACGAAATGGCGATCCCATTTTGATACTTACGCTAACACCCTTCTTTGCACGATGATAATAACTATGATGATGGTTGTCATGGTTGTCATGATCATCGCTTTCATCATGATCATCGCTTTCATCATCATCATCATCATCATCATCATCGTCGTGGTCATCATCATCGTCGTCATGATGATTACGATTAGGATCATGATCATCGTCATCATCGTCGTGATGATTATGATAATAGTCACCATGATTGTCCCTTGTGTTGTCGGTCAAATGTCGCTTCAGCACTCCATCATTGACGCGATGACGAAGAGCAACATTGGCAACCGGGTCTTGAGCAACAGCAATGCCATTCAAACAGGTAACAAGAAGGAAGACAAAGGAAAAGGCAACAATCTTCATCATTGTTTCTGTTGTTCTTTGAAAGGATATCGTTTAGGGTTGTGGTTCTCAAAATATTATGTGTCCAAAAAGTGGTGTTTGACATCCTGAGACAAAAGCGAATAGCCAAAGGAAAGCTTGACACATGCCCAGCAGCGAAATGCAATGCATCATGGATAATTGTTCGCAGCACGCGTCCTGACTGTCGAAAGCGAATAGTCGCCCTCCGTTACATCGAGAAACTATGAGCAAAAATCTCTCTAGATCGGCACGAGATCTTGAGTTCTTGACGACAAATACAAATGTCGTGGAAGAAGTTGCGATTTTATTTGGATATGCAGGATGGTAATACGGCCCCATCGTGAACGGCCTATCGGAACTACCAGGGTGCGAACTTGTACCAGGTATACGTGAACTTTCAAGTGGGACTAAAAATAGAAGGCTCTTTTTACCCCGTAATGACACCATTATAAAACGAAAGTGAAATAAGAACTCCAGAAAGACAGAAAGTCGCCCTCGCCTGCATAGAAGTACCAGGTATGCGTCTATCTTTACTACAAGTACCGGTACCTACAACTATCTAGAGGAGCTTTTCCTTTCGCAACTTGCAGTACCAGGTACAGGAACCCAATGATGCGAACCCATGAAAATCGCTTCCAATTTGTTTTACTTATTGATCAGCACGAACACAGGGTGTTGTAAAGACTATGCTGCCAGTCGTGTTGCCAACTGGACTGCCTAGCTAGCTAGTTCGTGTTGTCGTTTGCTCTAACCAGCATACTTGGACTTGTGCAGCGTTTAGCAAAAAACTTTCGAAACAATGATCAAGCGTGCATGAGATCTGGCTGGCGGAATCGACCACCATTGTTGCTTCTTTGCTAGGAAAGTGACGACAAATATTTCAATAGATGCCCAGCAGATTATTCCCGTAAACATGGACAGTGAAGCAATTATGAATCAGCTATAACCACTTTTCATTGTTGTTAGTCTCCCTGTCCTTGCTTTTACTACCCATAGAAGTTGCTAAAATTAGGGACCATGTTGGTAATGGTTCTGGCTCGTTTCGCTTGGTACAATTCGCTGTTCATGGAGGAATCGTCCGTCGATGGATGTTCATCGGGCCGCACCAAGGGACTGGTGGTGGGACTGGTATTGCTGTCACTACCGGTTGTTTCCGTCACATGAACAATTCGCATCCGTGTCCGAAAGGCATGAGATACCTTTTCTCGAGCTTGTTTATCATCGACTTCAGTCCATAGGACCCCATCTTGTTTGATAAGAAAACGACCACCTTCGGCACGGATGGAATCTACCATTTCAGCAATCAATGTCGACTTTTCCTTTAAACGCAATTTTTCATATCTCTCGAGGTTGTCATCTAGTAAATTGAAGAGACGTAAATTTCCAATGTGCTCTCGAAAGGGCTTGCCTCGTCCGAACAAGACATCACTCCGTGATGGGATTAGGATGCGATGGGATCGAGGAAGTGTTTCCTGTCGTTTTCGCATTTTGATCCATTCCAAATGATTCTTACGTTTCAAGTCTCCATCCATGGTGACTGGTAATGCATCTGGCGGTATTCCATAGGTCATGAGTGCGTATACACATTCAACATGCGTGCCTTGTAACCACAACAATCAACAGCAAGAACAATATGAGGAAACACAACAACGATCATCCAAGACTATGGATAGCTTTTTCGGTATGCACATTGAGATCAACGTACCATGGTGCATTTTCGCACGAGCTTTGGTCTGCTCCCCAAAGAAGTTCATGGACACATTGATGAATCGCCGAATAGTTGTGTCACTGAAACAGTGATGGAGTGAACAAGTCTTGGCGGGGACGACTGATTGAACCCATGCCCCTTGAACTACCGTTTTCAAGTCGGTTCGGCTTATGGAAAATTCACCAACATCGTAAATAATACAGGCCATCCCACGTCGTTGGGTCTCCTCGTCATCCAAAGCACACATAAACATGTAGAACAAAACTCGGGTCTAGTGTATCATTCCAACCAACAAGGGAAAAAAACCATTGAGTGCATCCAAAACATTACGTTTTCACACGCGTGCATTTACGATGATGGTCTCTAGCAAGCACCACAGGACTTACCATATTCTCTGCCAGTGCATAAGTCTGGAACGCTGGAAGAAAAATCAAGACAGCTCGACCAGCTCGGTCACGAAAGGGAAGCACTTGGAGAAATCCAGCCTTTAAAGAATTTCCATCCTCCTTGGAGAGATTATCCATGGTAATATCACGGCACAATGAGTCAGGCCCAAAGAGGAATAATTTGAGATCGAAGAATCGGATCATTCTGTCTGCCGCCTTGGCAACATCAAACGATTCCGATCGAAGGAACATTAACTGGAACTTTGGATCAAATACAAAGGACGACTGTTGCTCCAATGCCAAATGAAACGCCTTGGCTTTTGGGTGTCTGTCTTTTAGAAACATCAAATTGGACTGTAATTCCTGTATTTTCGTGTTGACAAAATCGGGAGTTTCTGGAATGACATCATTTACTCCATGAAGATCATGAAACACTTGATCACGTTCTTTCATGGATAATCTATTGAGAGCCTGAGCAATATGAACATCGACTTCATCCCGCGTAGCTTCGGTGTATTCATCTCCGCTTTTGGCGACGAGGGAAGCAATATGTTCCGACGAGATTCGTGACGGATCCATGATATTGTCCGATTCGATATCCATTTCATTGTCCAATCTCGCCGAACAAGCGGTATCGGGGAGTTTGGACATCATTGACGAGAAGTGCGGGGTGGGCCACCCGTCCATGTTGCCAAAAGAATTTTTTCGGCAACACAGGTACTCGACTGCCACAAAAGTAATATCCACTAGTACTTGCGTGGTGTCCTCTAGTGGATTGACTGGTCCATTACAGTCAGTGCGAGCAAGTGGTCTTTCTAGGTTGCGTTGGCAAGTCACGATCAAGATAACTTCGGGTTTTGTTGGTGTGTATAACCCGGGTCCATGTCCGCAGCTGTGCCTGTCCAACCTACCTGGTACGCGATTCGTTTCTCGGTGAATTTTCTTGTGATTGGGGGTCGCATTTTAGCTGCTAAAATTAAGAGTTACGGTTATTTTAACAGCCGTACACATCCGACAACGTCGGTGTGACAATGGAATTCCGCCGTCCCAACCTCAAACTCCATGGATTTAGAGTCCCTTGGTTGAGCGCTATGTACTGCCACACTACCAATTTTCTTTTGTCGCCGTTACTACCACCAAAATTTTTCCTTCTTTACTTATTATGCTACTGTTAATTCAAAGTCCTTCAACGTGTCTTCTGTTCTCTTCTGGCGGAATGTCACTGTCCCTAAAGTACCTGGTGCCAGTGTGCCTATGTGTAACTGCAAGTTGACACCAGCCTGCATCTAATGGTCCGTCATTCAGCGAAGCACTTCGCGTTAACATTCCGCAAATTTTGGTATCGCTACAGTTCTTGATTCTTTCAATGTTAAATTTTTGTGTTAGTAGCGGATGCGGCAAAGCCATCTCGTCATAAAAAATGGTGTATGCAGTCCAACAAGTATTCGCAAGCAAGACAGAAGGAGCCAGTGAGTTCAGCTGCATAGTACCAAGGGCGGCCGGCAGTAATAACTTCTGCATGCTGCATGCTGGCTGCATGCCGCATCATCCCCCTCCCCCGCATCCTTCTGACTTTTTGCATCATCTGGCTGTCCGTCCTTGTAGGTACTAGTACTAGCTAGCCCTTCTTCTCGCACGACCCCGCTAAAGCATGATTGCTTCGCACGAAGAAAGCAAGCAATAAGCAATACCGACGACAGCAGGAGCCCCTTAGCTCCTTGGACCACCAAACTGCCTGCTCGCTCATGGCAGCAAGATGGTGAACGCCCTGCTGGTGGTCGGAATCACCAGGAGCAACACAGAAGAAACAAGGAACGATGAGGACCAACGACAGGCTACTTCTTCTTGATACTGCTGTTAGTAGTAGTACAGCCAAACTATAGCTACCGGTAGTAGCATGCGCAACAAGCAAGGCAGCAGCCAGAAGTAGTAGTATTAGTACTAGTAGTAATACATGCATCCATGATGATGCATGATCATGATCTACTAGTTCATGATCATGCATGTTACCCTCCTCGTAAACACTGTACTAAGTCGTTAGACCACGCACGTTTAATGATAGCAGCAAGGGCACCATGTGTCATCTGGCAGCCAGTAGCCGCCGAGGAGGCAGGCAGCAGGACGACAAGAAGAACAAGACGAAGCGAGGGGCGGAGGCAGAGAAACCATTGTTCCGAACAAGAAGTGTTCTTGATATCATTCTTCTTTATCTCGCTTGAGGAAGGGGCTTGTCTCATACAACAAGAACCTTTTAGTCGTGTGGATATTAGCTTTTCGAATAGCCTGGATGCTGGAAATTATGACAAACCGAGAGCAGGATTGGCACGTACCAGTAGGGCCGTCCTTGATCAGACGCCCTAGCGAGATTTGGTGATGGACGCGGCAAACAATTACTGACGTCCCTGGTACCGTTAGTACCAATTTTGGTAGGTTCGGCGATGGACCAAAGTGCGATTTCGACTGCACTACCGATGGGCGAACAGTTCTTTGGGCTGCCATGTGGCATCATTGGACTTAAGAGAGAGCATATGTTTTGATTTGCTTCAGTTCTCGTCAATCACGTGGGAACGCAACTTCAATTTACCTATTAAAACAAAGTGGTTGTGTTTCCACGTCGTCGCTAATGGCGCCACTTGAACGAATCTTATGAGCTCTCACCTTGAATAGCGCTGTCTTATCATGCGGATGAAACGAAACGCGGGATTAGGCACTTACATAGGGCTAACCTGTGAGAGAAAGGATAATTGTCGCATTGTTCTTCCGTTTTCCAAACCTATGTAAAGCAACCAATTACCGTAGATTTTGCTGCCCGAATCCATCGGCCTCTCACAAAACCAAACTTCATCGATAAAAATAAGTAATATCATGAACACAGCACAACAGGCATTGTCGCAAGCTATCAAAGAAAACAACCACGCAGCAATTCAGATTGAACGAGGAAATTACTTGGAGGCACGACAGATTCTACCTTCTACACTTTACTCCCTCAGGCATCTTCTTTGTTGGCAAAACAATGTTCCTTCATCCGTTGCATTCTTCGAGGGCGATGGTCATGGATCGGATCAATCATCAAATAGTGAATCCGTTCACGAAAGCAACCTTTCCACAACAAATCATTTCAAACTTGAACCTTCGCGCCATAGATCCATTGGCACCATGATCGAGGACAATCCCGCGCCAGAAGAAGATACTAGCGAACAACCTATCCACGTCTACCGCGCACCTATTCTTCTTGATCATGATCATTCCCTTCAACAAGCATTATTGTCCAAAGCTGAGGAAACTGCAATAGTATCTTCGTCAGCTGCGGTAGTGATTTTCAATCTCGCCCTGGTCCTGCATCTAAGTGTCACAAAGCCATACGGCAAAAATGATTCCTGCTCTCGTGCTGATGACGTAAATCGACGCAGGAGATCGTCTTGTCTCGACAAGGCAGAAAGTCTCTATATGCTTGCGATGGAGCTGATCTTCAACAACATGATGCCTCCCTTCATGGATACATTTGAAGGCAAATTGCTCCTGGCTGTTCTCAACAACCTTGGAGCAGTGAGACTGCAGAGGAATAATCAAGAGGCTGCATTGGTCAGTTTTCAATATCTAATGAATATCCTCATGTTAATGGTCGATCGAGGCATTGTTCTCGGAAGCGATGGTGAATGGTTTTTTGGTAATGCGTTGTTGGCAGAGAATCGATTCGGGATAACACCATCGCTTGCGGCGGCAGCATGATCTCGATTTCCAACTTGTTATCCAAAGGGATCACCTGTGATCGCCATGGTCGTGCACGACCTTGTATTGCCCCTGACATTGGAATCACATTTTGATTCTTTTGCTTGTTCCATACTCCACACAAGACATCGCAGTAGCCGAACTAGATAGAGCCTCTCGCCGGATGACGTTCTTTTACAATCCGATTGCTTCAAACCCGTTTCTTGGAAGGTTGCTTTTTGACGTTGATGGCGGAACATGTGACTGACCTTGTCCCTTGCCATCTCATCCGAAACTTCTTTCCAAATACCAGAGTCTTTGGTAAGGAATCGCCCGTTCGATACTTTGACCTTGTGTACAATGTCAGCAGCCATGGCAGTCTTTTCCAATTTTGATTTTGTGTCATATTGATGGACTAGTGTATCCACAAGTAAGGACAACTTGAGATTCCCTCTATATTCTTGGATTGGTTTGCCTTTTCCTAGGAGGACATCATTGTTGGACGGTAGATCAACCATCTTGATCGTGTTGTGACCGTCGCCGCCATTCAGGGGATTCTCAGCAATCATTCGCATCGCAAGATAGTCTAAATGATTTTTACTCTTGAGCTTATAATCACTTGTGAGAGGGATCAATTGGTGTGGGATTCCATAACACATTAACTTGTACATCCATTCGGTATATGATCCTATAAGGTGTGGGAAATGTAGGGTAAGGAACAAGATGGACGACCTCAATTCCGTCAACGCTCCTCATGATCACTTTGTCGTACCGTAGTGAAGCAGGACTCGAACACGGGTCTCTTGGTTAAACGATGAAATGGCAGATTCGACCAACATGTTTACCCGAGTAGCTGCCGGCGCATCTATTTCTAAACATTTATGCATGGCAGACCAATGAATGGGCAAATCGGACAAGACCCGGCGAAGATATAGCAAAAAGTGGTGTCTCCCCTTCGCGTTGGCAAACTGCAAATCGGCGAGTTTGAATGAAATCATCACAACACCTTTCTTGTCTGATTCTTCATCCAAAGTGTTGGCTAGATACATCCATAAACGAGCCTGTTGTCAGAGTTACAAAAAATTTGTTAGTAATGCCCGCACGAGAATTTGTCCTCTCACTGAAAAAGTCGATTTCACCTGCTTACCAAACTCTCGGGGGAATCGTACGTTTGCCCATGATAGACAGTGCACAAGATGGCTCTACCAGCTCTATCTCGTTCGGGGAGACGCTGCACATATCCCTTCTTTAATGATTTGAGGTCTACGGGTTGCAAATCCTGTAGGGATATATCTCTGCCCAGACTAGCTTCTCCAAACAATTCTAACTTCCAATCAAAGAATCGAACGACCCGTGATGCGGCTTTGGTGGCATCCCAGTGCTCGCAGCGTAGGAATTTCAACAACAAGCGTGGACTCCTCACGTAGGAAATATTTTGACGCTCCGCCATTTCAATTCCTGCTAGTTGTAAACTCCACGTACTGGCAGCCTTGAGCCGTTGTAATTCATCGAGCATTTGACGAATTTTCGACTCTTGGAAAACGGACGATTCTTCTATTTCCAGTCGATCGTCAAGGTCAATCCCATGAAGCTCCTTCTCGACTTTTCCTCGTTCTTCAATCGAAATTGCCTTTAACGCATCGGCAAGCAATTCACTGCTGCTCTTTTGAACTTGAGCTATATTCCTCCCAAGACTCGATGAATTCCTGGACGGTTTGCCATCGGGTAGTCCGTAATTCAAACTAAGAACCTGCTCGTCTAATCCGATATTGTCATCTATTCTATCACAGAAGAAATCAAGCATTTTCGAGAGAGGGGGTGCTTCGCTGTCTATGTTTACTTTTCCCCCTTGCGGTCAATGTTCTTGAATGGAACTAACGGGAGACCCATCGAGCACCACGCCCGCGCTTCAAGGATATAAGCAGTCAGAGTAGTCCATTCGTGGAATTCGAATACATGGATCTTACACGGTTCACTGTCGTGAACTCTTGTAGTCCACGGTACTACTAGTATCGGTAGCAAAGTATCGGTAGCAAAATTGACAGCATGAGTATGGCATCCACGAGCATTTCTAAATAGGTCGTAGCTTTATCTATCCTTTATGAAATAGATAATCGTCGTACATATCATTTGGTGCTTCGCAAGTAATTTTGGATCTCGGCTTCATCCTCCTTGGCCCTCTCTTGAGCTACTAGTTGACAATTGGCAGTGGCGCAATGGTACTTGCTAGCCATACATTGTTCATCGAAAATACCCTTGTTTCGTTGAATTGTTTGTTCCAGAATTACCGAGTCCCAACTCGAGAACTTGTTTTGTTTGACTTCTTCTGGCATCAACATTCGTTCTAAACCCCGCGTGCAATATTTTGATTTACGGCCCGAGACCTGGCAAATCAACTCATCGTGCACTATTTTCCAACTCTTTTGCTTGATATGAGTCAATTCATCGTTTTGAAACCAAAGTTTTTCTGGATTTCTGGATAGTTTGGAGACTGGGACGATAGGACGGACGCGTACATCGCTGCTGAAGGAAATGAATGAACGTCGTCGAACAAGTTCTTTCCGGCCAGGCAATCGGATAGTGATTTCTTCCCCCATTTGTATGGAAGCCCTTCGAGCAGCACGAAGTGGTCCATCCTTTTGTTTCAGTGAACTTCGTCTTGGAGGGGTTTCGGTTCCATCATCGTCCGAGGAAGTGGAAGATGAAGAATCCGACGTTGTCTTTACGCCACTGAATGGTCGCGGTTGTGGCAAGCGCCCATCATCCTTCTTCTTGGAAGGACAATTATCATGATCGTCATAATAGCATTGTTGGTGCTTGATATCTGGGGCTGCATCCCCATAGTCATACATGGATTGGACCTTGTTCTTCCCTTCATCGTTGTTCTTATTGTAATTGCATCCCTCGCACATACATATCATGTTGGTATCGTCCTCAACCATCACTGAATTTCCCAAGATGGTTCGTTGATGATGAATGGTTGCTTGCTCACCGTCATGGACGTCTTGAATCGTCTTTTTCACGCCATGAGTGCTCGGACTGGAGTTGATTAAATGTTGAGCAATCATTTTTCTGTTCTTGGCTCTCGTGAGTTTCCTGGTTTTGAAATTGTGATCCACTCGGGTAAAACCGATTTTCCAACAATCAAGTTGGAGGTCCGTTTGGGGGGTGAAATTTTTTTATGCAACTCAACATGTCATCCCATGTGAACTTCACAATACCATTACTGGACATTGAAGTTGCGGGAGCTAAACACGTTCGGAGAAATTGAAATATTGCCCGAGCGTACCTTTCACAGCGTTGCATTTAGGGTCACTTCAAAGAAAAGTACTCAAAAATTCTACCCTTCCCGTGTTCGAAGGTGTTATTTAGCCAAAGGCAGAACATACGCGAACTGTCGAACGCGTTGACCACGAAGCGGACATAAGGGCACGCTTTTCAAAGCTTGTATTTGGTGGCGTTGAAACGTGGTCGTGCAGAACGTTTGTCATATTTCTCTGGTAGAGCTATCCTCAAGGTCCATCATAGATTCGGATTCAGTTTAGGTATTTAGAGAAAACAGCCTGAAGGTGTATAGATGCCATCTGCACGGATCGATTAGTCCTTGTTCGACTTTGGTTGATATGCCCACGGAAAAGTCTACAACGGTAGATCAACGAACCATAGTTTGAATCCATCGATGTACTAAGTAGTTGTTTGTCTTTTTCCAATACCGGTATCCTAAACGCTATCAATACTTGTTATCACCTTCTCAGTAATTGTAAATCAACGAGAAGGTGATAACTTTTTATTGCAATTTCACTGGTCCTATTGAACCCTCTATTGGAAGAAGACGATAGTCAAGTTGGGAACGTTCTTCTCATGTTTTCTTCTCGCCTGTTCCAATTTGTTGCACGGGATTCCATTGTGTGGCGAGAGATTAGCGCATTTGCGTTCAGAAGTGTTGGCGCGGTGCAATGAACAGGAGCTCGAAAGTACCCAGAAACTACTGTGGGCATCCGAGCTTTACGCGACTTGGCGTTGCGTTAGCCTTATAGCGTTCTGGTAGTTTTTTCTACTTTTCACGAAAATGTCCATGATGATGTCGACAGTTGGATCTTTCTTGTTGCATCGTCATGGTAGACATCCTTCTCACAGTGAGTGTGAGGTAAGGAGCTGTCCAGCAGCTGGGAAATCCAACAGGACTAACTGTAAGTATTGTTGTAAGAGCAAGGAGAGTGTTGAAAAATGCTGACTTGTGCGCTGACTTGGACATTTTTCTCAGAAATGGAGATTTCCCAAAAGTGGTGGAATGTTAGCGATCGTTTCGATTCAAAAATTCCAGCTTGGATGACTTAGGTCGGCGTCGTCTACAACAAGGCAAAGCCCACGAAAGAATGATTTGAGAGATGATCATACTATCCAGTACGCACACCCGGTAGTACCAGGATTAGTTACGGCTTTTTCGATGTTGCAAGTCCTTACATTGTTGCTGCTGAAATCTCTGATGAATCGGGTACCGATTCAGAAGGCGATTCTTGCAATAGAGGAATAGATGCTGCTTCATTAGATCCATTCTCCAAACCCCCCGCGAACCAAATATGGAGCACGGCACCCAAGATTAATGCACATACATGAGCCACCGTCGTAATGGCCTCCATGATGATTCCATAATATATCAATACAATCATGTTCAAAAGGATTACTCCTGTTCCAAATTCTTGTATCCTTCTGAAAATTGCTGCTGTAAGACTTCGTTGACTGTCGGTCAGCAATGATGTTTCTTCATGCCGTGATGGTGATGATGACGATGATGATTCTTGACCTTGTTGTAGTAGTAGTCGCCGCCGGCGTTCATCCATTACCATGGCCCATCCGCACATGGCACACCAAATGATTGAAATTCCACTACAAGCCACCATGAGACATAGACTCCATTGAAAAATAATGACGCCAAAAAGACACCATAGTGCCACATGCTTTCGATCACCATCATGTTTCCATAACAATGCTGCACAATAGGCCAAGTCGACTACCAACATGAAGTAATTTAGTAGGATGTCCTTGATGTGGCCATTGTAGCTAAAGATGCATCCTGTACGATGCCAAATGTTGCCCGAAACACACTCCATGGTGTCTTGACTGTGAGAAACCAAAATGTATCTTTCTGTGATTAACCAAGAGGAGCGATAGCACCAGCGGAAGTCGAGTTTGGAAATGAATTCACGCAACATGGAAAATGGACTACCGGGTACCTTTCTTGCACTCCATCGTCTGTCCTTTGACGTTCGTCGGATCATTCTGTGACGATGGTCAGATGAGTCATGGCGAATGACGCGGGTTGGCGTCAGCCGTCGAATGTCAAATGAGGACGTGTGGAAGGATTCCAAGAAAGGCACACGAACGAAGAAATCATCCTTCATCCTTTCGATCGAAGCGAGTACATTGACAAAAGGATACGAATTATCCATTCCATCCTCTCTTCTCGCAAAAAGTACAGGAGGATTGTAAAACCCAAGAAAACGATGCGATTCACAACCATGTCGATTGTTTCTATTGTCGCACTCTGTGCCAGACACGGACGTGCGTTTGCACCCTCACGACACTTTTCTTCGACGACACCAACGTCACTCCAACGACCCTCGTGGCAACTTCGAAGCAAGACCAGTCGTACCCATCGAGGAGGTCATTATTCTTATTCTACCAAATCCAATCGACGCGTGATCGCTTTATCCGCAACAACAACGACGGATAATGATCGTCCCTTTCAAATTACAACACCCATATATTATGTCAACGACAAACCACATATTGGTCATGCCTATACATCAACGGCGTGTGATGTAATTGCAAGATTTATGAGACTGAACGGTCGAGAAGTGTTCTTTTTAAGTGGAACAGATGAACATGGCCAGGTACGTAATCCCATGTTGTAAAAAAGTTTTCGCATCGTAAGGTGTTTTATTGCAGGGTTTTGTTCCCTCATTTTTCCAATATTGTATATCCTTTCATCATCACATGCACCCCCTTCACTCAACTGTGGTTGGAAACAGAAAGTTGAACAATCGGCAGCCAAAAAAGGTGTTCCTCCGCAACAGTTTGTCGATGAGGTATCTGTCAATTTTAGAGAACTTTTGGATTTGCTCAATATTTCCAACGATGCATTTATTCGAACAACGGATGATGCGCACAAGGCAGCAGTCCAGGTAAGGGGGGGATGGGTAATGCATGCTATGAATTTTTGGATCTACTTGGGGTTCTAATTCTCATTTTTCTTTTACATTCTTGTTGAATCAACGTTGAATGTTGAATGTTAAATCGCGCGTTCTTCGATGTTGTTTCCGTGACTATATCTTCGATGTTGTTTCCGTGACTATTATAGCACTTTTGGAAGGTTTTGACAGAAAAGGGATATATCTACAAGGGAACATATTCGGGATGGTATTCGGTGCGAGATGAATGTTTTTACAATGAAAGTGAATTGATTGATGGCAAGGCGCCAACGGGTGCCGAAGTGGAATGGGTGGCCAAGGAAGAATCATACTTTTTCAAATTGTCGGAATTTGAAGACAAGTTATTACAATGGTATGAAACCCATCCCAATTCTATCGCTCCATCTTCACGGCGGAATGAAGTCTTGTCCTTTGTCAAGGGTGGTTTAAAGGATCTTTCGATTAGTCGAACATCTTTCCAATGGGGAGTTCCAGTTCCAGGCGATGAAGATCATGTCATGTATGTTTGGATTGATGCCTTGACCAATTATATTTCTGCCTTGGGATACCCAGACAAGGATAATACCTTTGAAAAATTTTGGCCGGCGGCATTGCATGTTGTCGGAAAGGATATTCTGAGATTTCATACGGTTTATTGGCCAGCGTTTCTCATGGCGGCCGATTTACCCTTACCTGAAAAGATCTTTGCCCATGGTTGGTGGACCAAAGATGGGGAAAAGATTTCCAAGTCACTGGGGAATGTCATTGATCCCGTCGAGTTGGTGGAGAAGGTAGGTCGATGCTGTGCCGCGTTGTTCTGTTCTCTGTGTTTGTTCCTGCGATTATGTGCTTATTCACACTGACCGTTGGTTCCCTCACCTTGTTGGTATTCATTCCTGTTTTTTAGTATGGTGTTGATCCGACACGATTTTTCCTCATGACGGAAGTAGCCTTTGGTAATGATGGCGACTTTTCCGACAAGGCCATGGTAATGAAAGTCAATACCAATCTAGCCAATGAACTTGGTAACTTGTGTCAGCGAGTTATGACGATGATTTTCAAGAATTGTGACCAGGCTGTTCCCAATGTTGACCCAGACGTTGATTTTACAGAACAAGACAAGGCCCTACTAGCCTCGGCAGAAGGATTATTCCAACGAGCATCACCGGCAATTGTGGAAGATCAAGCGATTCAAAAGTATGCCAGTGAATTGATAGAGATGGTATGGGAGGCCAACAAGTATATTGATGAAATGGCACCCTGGGTACTCCGAAAAGAAAATCCAGCCCGCATGGCAGTCGTTTTGTACGTGTTGATGGAAGTGTTGCGATATGTCGCCATTCTCTACCAACCAATCATTCCGACTTCGGCCAACAAGATTTTGGATCTACTCACGGTTCCAGCAGATCAACGTACCTTCCAACACTTGAAACCGGAATATCGAATTCAAGCAGGATCGCCCGTGTCGAAACCGGAAGGTGTGTTTCCTCGTATTGAATTGCCGGAACTAGTAGAAGCGTAGTAAATAAATAAACTATGGAAAGGATGACAAGACTGCAAGCTTTGAAGTGCTATAACATCTTTCGCGATGGTTCTAGATTATGGTTGGGCTCCCTGTTCCGTAACACCGGAAACCTGACAGATTACAAAAAAGGCAGACATTGCTTGATGAATTTTCTCAATGTGCGACCTTAGCCCTCGTATATCGGTTGAATCAGTGGGTGCCACTGGTGCATCCAAGCGCAAAGCCTGTGATACGCAAAAACAAGAAAAAGAACAGGGTACGGTTAGCACTTCCATGTATTCAGCTGGATAGAAAACGAGGCATGTAATTTCAAGACTCAAAATGTCGAGTAGAATTTCAACGAACGAGCTCAAAGGTCCTCGGAGACAATCAAGTGGATCAAGGAAGAAAAATTTCATGAAACGCAAGCTCAAAACGAAGTTTCAATCTCGAGATTGCCGCCAAATGTCGTTCCATTTTCAAATGTGCGTTACGATCCGCCTTCGAAGACCAGAAACCTCAACACAGAACGAACCAAGGACAACTTACCAGAAAAGCCACATGGAAACTGTGGCGATGATAGCAACGACGTTACCAGTACTGAAGAATTTGGAGAGACAGAATTTCATGTGAGCAACGAGTCCGAAATCATGAATATCATACATGTACTTTTGACGTACGCGGCATCATCCTTGCTCAATTTTCCCACGGATCGCGCCGAAAATATGATCCCAATCAAGACGATACCCAATACCAGGTAGGCAATGGTACCTGTTACTAGAGTGGATGGAATACTCATTGTCTCTCGCCTTCTTTTGCTGTGCCGATAGATGGAGAAACGATGTTGTTCTATTCTGCAGGCAGCATAACATCATGGGCCACCTTCGCTGCAATGATCGCTGTGGGAACAACTCCCCGAGTGGCTGGCGCTGATTGAGATATACATGGTCGGAGTTCCAAGAATACTGAGGACTACCCAAAAAAACCTTATAAATATAATCAAATACGTATGTTGACTTTATCGGCCGAGCGCTTTGGAGTTAACTGTATAATAACGTGTCTTCATGGATCAAAGTATTCTTGTTATTACCAGTGGTAGGTAAGTTTTTACCTATGTTGATACATACCTGAAATGACTTTCCAGCGAGATATGCGAATCGAGTACTTGTACCTTGTACCGGTATTTTCCGCACACCTTTCTTTGATCACCGCCACCTCATTGCTTGTGGATTGTGGACTTCATTCGCTGGCAAACTTCCTCCCCCATGGAAAGTTAATGAACATCTCAAACGTTCGGAATCCTCTCCTCGCGGTAGAATAAATTTTCAATTGCCCCCATTATCACAAATCATGAATGGGTTCGCTACTGGATTCTAAATTGGACTGCAAGTACAGTGAGACAAATCCGCTTGTCGCGGTGCATTGAGCCCTGTCGGCATGTCCACCGATGTTCGAATCAAGTCGTTTCAACTTCAACAGGACGGATAAATTGGGAGGGTAGCGCTCCAAGAAAGTTTCCAGTGGGATAGATGTGTCCCTGTCCCTCGAAGAACAGTTTTTATTATATTAGGGAAGAGTCGAATCATTGAGCGTCAATTGCAAGTTCGCTCTTTCTTGCTGCCACTTTATCTCCAAACGATTCTTGTGCGAATGCCTAACAGTGCGAAGTTTACACGGAAAAAGGCACCACAATTCTCCTTCTCAACCGTGCCTCATTCTCATCATGGCAATGCCAGTGAAGTATGACTCTACTTCCACGCAAGTCATCATTTTTTTTAGTTTGGATTCGATAAAAACACCAACAAGTCAACGACTCCTCCTCTGTTCACAACAAGACGTACTACCACTTCATTGATCACTCAATTTCCAACCGTGGAGGGTGACCAATAAAGAAAGCGTAACGAAAATCACATCCGACGCCTTGATACACACCACCAGCAACACACGTCGGAAAATCTAAAGCAGGCAAGGACCAACAAACCATCCTTTGAGTTTATATTTACAGAGATAGTTACAAACAAGAAAAAGGAACAATGGAAACAATTGCTGATCTAAATAACTTTGCGTTGACTTTTATTGAAGCCAACAACGAGAAGTTGAAAGATGCCATCAACATCCTTGTTCAGGCTCTTCACCTCACAAGAAATCAGTACTTCCATCATGATATTGGATCTACAAAGAACGTGGAAGAGGGGGGCTCTGTATCGCGCCGTTCATCTTCAGTGTGCCATGGAGCAGCAAGTCACGAGACAGCACCACAACGCCCATTGATAGCAGTCTTGCCGTCTTTCACACGACCACCGCATGACGGCGGCTTTACAACAACCATGGTGATCAATGACCACTCTCGACGCAGCTGCGGGAGAAATGTCAATCCAACACCATTCAACCATTGTTCGGAAAGAAAGTACCAGGAGCCTTTCTTTGCTTTCCAGAACATGGATCAATGGTACCCCACATCCAATGGGTCCACAACGGGAAGTTTCGTGGCTAAATCCGAAAGTCAAATAACACGAACGATTCAACTGTCGGCGATTGTGATTTTCAACTGTGCCTTGTGCCATGACCGGCTGGCAGAATCCGCAAGCTCAGCCACAGCAAGTAAGGTTTTTCGCAACAAGGCAATTGCCTTGTATGAAAAGGACGTCGATGTTTACTTGGAGTCAAGTGAAAAGAATTGCGTGATTGGGGATGACAACATGATGGCCAACTCTCTGGTCAGTACTAGTGGTGGTAGGAGCTTTGGGGGTCCAAGACGACGCCCCGGATTTATAGTTGCTCAGCAAGACATGATTGTGATGGCTGCCGTGAACAACCTGGTACAATTGCACTATCAGCCATCCCAAGTAAGGAACAATTACAATCAGTTGATGATGGCATTGTATGAACAGATACAAAGGACCGATTATGGTAGCGAGGACATTCAAAGTCAAGTGCATTCGCAAGCTCGAGTATTTGTATCGAACACAGTAATTTCTTGGAACATGGACTTGGAAATAGCCGCTGCGGCAGCATAAATTGATATCAAGAGAGGGGCGAATCTTTGGCTCTATCATCAAGGGGGCAAAGGTTTATGAAGGAAATTCAATTCCTCCTTAGGTACTGTTCCAGGTACCAACTGCTACAACAACCACTTTTACTTGTACAAATAGTCCTACAATGCCATCAGCCCAATGGGAGACACCAAACAGCCTCGTTGTGTGTTCCCATTCAATCAGGGTGTCGTTGAGTCCATGGGAGCAAGATCTGGTACCTGGTACCCGAACTACATGCAGTACAAGTACCTGGTACTTCCTCAAGCGAGTTGTGAGAGGACAATAAACTAGAGGTATAAACTGTACCATATGATCGTGCCCACGTGCCTTGTGCGGGGTATTGTAGCTTGACAAACGATGAAGGGCATAGAAACTATCGTCATCCACTTCCCACAACACACACGAATCACGATTTTTATCGTCACGCCACATCATCACTTCCTGTCAATAAATTGAAAACAAGCTAGTACCGTATTCTACAATAGCCCTTTCTTGGAAAATCAAAGAGTCATTGCTTGTGATGCCTTTTGTTAATTATATTGTGACCCGAGTTCGTCACTGTAGACTTGCCGATGTCGAACCCATCCGTTCGCTTTTGTGTTCTCACTTTATGTTTGTCCCTTTTGTGAAGCTTGAAGTTTGGCCACCGAGAAAACAATAGTGAGAACCAACAACTATGTTCCTCTCTGCAAGACTCCTTCAAGTAAGCTTCAAATGATCAAGATGGTTCTCCTCCACCTTCTCATGTTGCCGAAGTTGGTCGACTTGCTTCGCTAACTGAGTCATAAGTTTTTGTTTCGCTTTAGAATTTTTAGAAGGGTTGCCAGGGTATACCAACCCAGCCTCGACTTCGTTGCATAAAGTTAGTGGTATGGGCCATTCACAACAAATCCACCAAATATCATCATAAGAGCTTCTCTTCATTTGGAGGCCACCACCCGCCGTTTGGAGCTCCCTCCTCCTGCATATTTAATTTCTCACGACAAGGCACAGGACGAATGGAAACCGTTGCCGCTCTAAATAACTTTGCAGTGACTTGTATTGATGCCAACAAGTTGAAAGAGGCCATCCGAATCCTTGTTCAAGCTCTTCATCTCACAAGAAACCAGTTCCAACATCATTGTGAATCTCCAAACGTTGAGGGGGGAGAGTCTGTAGTGTGTCGACATTATTCATCGTTAACAGCATGCGATGCAGCAAGTTATGCGGAGGCGGCACCACAACGCTCGTCGACATCATGGCCATCTTTCACCACACAAACACCCCATAAATGACGGCATTCCAACAACCATGATAACCAATAACCACGTTCGACACAGTGAGGGGCGAGAATTCATGAATCAGCAGGGACTATTCAAATATAGTGCGGCGAGGAAGTACCAGGAGCCTTTCTGCGTTTTCCAGGAAATGGATTGTTGCGCAACATCCCATGGATCGACAACGACAACTCGTATGTCCCAATCCGAGCGTCACGCAACTGCAACTATTCAACTCTCGGCTCTTCGTGGTTTTCCAACTGTGCCTTGTCCCATGACCGTCTGGCAGAATCTTCAAGCTCATCCATAACAAGAACAATTTTACGCGTCAAGACCATTGCATTGTACGAAAAAGTCATTGATCTTTACATGGAGTCGCGCGACGACCATGTCAATGATGAGAACCACATGACCAACTCTCTCGATAGTGGTATCACTCCAAGACTTGCTGGAGTGGTAGGTGCACAACAAGACGTGATTGTGATGGCTGCCGTTAACAACCTGGTACAGTTACACCTTGATTCGTCCCAAGAAAGAAACCATTACAGTCAGTTGATGACGGCATTGTATGAAGAGATACAAAGGACCGATTATGGTAGCGAGGACATTCAAAGTCAAGTACATTTGCAGGCTCGAGTATTTGTATCGAATACAGTGATTTCTTGGAACATGGACTTGGAAATAGCTGCTGCGGCGGCATAAAATAGTATCAACGGAGGCATGGAAAAGATGTTGAATGCTTGTTTACAACCGAAAATAAAAGTCGAACCACAGATAGTAGCGTGACAGTGGGAGAAACATGCAGCCATGCTGTCAGCCAAGCACCACACCTCTCTGGGTTTAGGTGCCAACCATCGTTGTGATTGATCACGATCTGACTTCGTTGACTGTGAAATCAAACAATACGCACATACTAACGGTTTAAAAGGAAAATTCAATATTTTGTTGTATGGTTGTGTTTTGTATTTTGCGCGTTACATTACCATGTAAAGTACCCATCATTCGTCCCGAAAGTTCGGTTTTCGGGGTTGTTGCACGAGCATGGAATTCGGGAAATGATTACGGTATTTTTTCGTGTCCTTTACAAGTACCCGCCTTTTGTCCTGGTTGTTGAAGTTTGTTTTTCATGAATCAATTTAATCAAAGATTCCGTCCACCACAGATGACTTCCATGAAAAACGGAATTCGTAGGGAGAACGGGTACCTGGTACAGATCAATAATCACCAACCAACAAAGGCATTTTGGTACCAGTGTCACACCTGGTGTTGCGTGTTGCAAGCATGTGGCCGGTACCAGGTACGGTATCTTGGTACCACTTACTGGTACCTATCCGATGTACCAGGTACGGGTAACAGAAAAAAATTTCATCTGCTACTCTGACGATGCTCTGTTGGAACTCGTCGCACAAACCACATGTATTTGAACTTTCTTATGGCTATTGTGATTGACGATCGATTATCGTCTCTCCCTCCCACGTTCCGAGAGTTGGTTCGCCGTCAAGCATCTGGAATCGCACAGTTAATAAAGCGCGAGACAGGGCCCAAATCTTTCTAGGTACTAAAGAAAAATATATAAGCGAATTTCTTCCCCATTAGTCAGCAATGTACGCACTTGTGTCGAACAAAAATGTGTAGTTGCGGCCATACTACCGCTTTTTCACACACGTGGCTCCTTGGGGAAGGTAAGGGACACATTTGTCGGTAGAAAGTTCGTCAAAGCAAGTTTGAAAAATGCTTTATTTAACAATAGTGTCACTGGTTCTCATGGCTCTATTACTAGATGTACCATTCACCCTTCAAGATTGGCAAAAAAGTTTATAGTCAGAATAGAAATGTTGTTCGATTCAGGTCACAACTCTTCTTTGTGTGCATGCTTCTGACCACAAAGTTCGTTTTAGTGTTTTCTTCTCCGAGCTTCATCCACGACTTCTCAAGGCTGCCAGCAAACCCACGGTTTCGCTTTGATTCACATCCATTCGACAGTCAATCAAACAAATTTTGTGGCCATAATATTTCTGCCACCTTTACAAGAAACGATACGGTAAGTGACACGAGAATAACGCGCATTGTCTGCAATTCATACAAGCAACACTTGTAGGACTAACTGTAAAGCAAGCAAGAACCCAAATCCACGTCTGTTTGTGCCAGGATTGTCACTTGCAAGAAGAATGGATTCTATTGCCGAGCTCAATAACTTGGCAGTCTCATTTATTGATGCTAACAAGTTGAAAGAGGCCATCAAAATCCTTGTTCAGGCTCTTGAACTCACAAGAAACCAATTGTTCCATGATCTTGGATCACCTAACGGCGGGGAGTCTGCCGCTGGTCATGGTTCTTTGTCTCCGACCCGTCCTGCTGCAAGTCATGAGGAGGTACCACACGACTACCCGTTGACATCTTCGCCCTCCTTGACTCATAGCGCTCGTGTTGCAACGAATACTTTGCCCAAGGACAATATTCGACACATAATAGACATTGATAGAACACCATTCCACTACTGTTCGGCATGGAAGTACCAGCAGCCATTTTGGGCTTGCCAGGAAATGAATCATCGTTACACCACATCCAATGGTGGTTCCGCCATGACATCTCTCATGCCCAAATCCGAAAGTCGCACCACTGTAGCGATTCAACTCTCGTCCATTGTTCTTTTCAACTTTGCCTTGTGCCATGATTTGTTGGCATCTTTTGTACTCTCGTCCACAAGACGAAATGATTTACTTGACATGGCCATTGTCTTGTATGAAAAGGTTATTGATCTTTACTTTGAGTTGAGTGCCCATTGCATGCGAGACGATGACTGCCTGACTAACTCTCTGGTCAGTAGCGATAGTAACAGCAGTCGCCGACGGCCTGGACTTGTAGCTGCTCAACAAGACATCATTGTCATGGCTGCTGTCAACAACCTGGTACAATTGCACCAAGAGTCACCCGAAGGCAGGACCCATTACATTCCGTTGATGATGGCTTTGTTTGAGGTGACACAAAAGACAGATTATGGTAGCGAGGAGGTTCAAATGCAAGTCGATTCACAAGCTCGCGTATTTCTATCGAATACGGTACTTGCTTCGAACATGCACAGGGGAAAAACCGCTCCGGCAGCGTGAAATGATAACATGATGGCACAAATACGAAACGTCAATGACAGGGGCTCTCCCAAGATGAAGGTTATTGTTGGTCGTGCACTCGGTTGTCGAGCAGCGCTGTGCTTGATCACACACCGATTTGGTTCGATACCAAGCAACAACATGTACATAGTTACACCAGGTAGATTGTAAATACATTTCAAAACAAGATTTTTGATGGGTTTTGTTTCGCTCTCTAACCACATGACCAACGCTCTCAATAGTAGCATAGCGACTCCAAGAAGACTCGCCGGATATGTAGGTGATTGACATGGCTGTTGTTAACAACCTGATACAATTACACCTTGAGTCATCCCAAGAAAGAAACCATTACAGCCAGCTGATGATGGCATGGTTTGAAGAGATACAAAGGAGCGAGGGTCCACCTGTTATTTTACCGTACCAGGTACGTGGTACCTGCTACAGGGTTCTTGTAGCGGAGGTACCTGGTACTACTTGTACCATCTACCGGTACATATGTTACCTGCTGCCGGCGGGATATTTGGGAATAAACAAAACGAGAAAGTCGTGTTTGCTTATGACCCTCCAGATAAATCGAGACGTAATGCAAAACCAGTGATGCTGCTTCCAATCCCAAAACAGTGAGACAATTGCGTCGATCCGCCTGATA
>SWEM01000432.1:0-26770 GCA_019593585.1 Nitzschia palea | reverse complement strand
GAAATTGAAAAAAAATCGATATTGACGATCGTTACCTCGCTGCTTGACGTCTTTCAGATCCGAAAACGTTGAATAGTTTGCTGCGCGGCATTTGAGAAGTATTTTTGTGCAAGCCTCAGACAAATGAATTATATCACTTTGATCTTCCCAGGCAGTTGGGCGCCTATTGTCCCCTTCACATACACAATCTATCCGTTGTCTATCTCGTTTCATTCTTGATTACTGTTTGGAAAGATGGAGCTAATCGATGGCGTTTTCGCCCAAACAAAAATCCAATAGACTTGTTTCAGCTTTCAGCTAGTGCGAATGACAGCCCTGCCTTCATTGGATGAATCTACGGATGGAATTTGATCACAGCCCTTTGACATTCTCCGGAAGCAGCACCCGAAGGAAGCGCGTCAACGAACGAACACCGCAATCTGATGTTTGCATAGTGATTGGATTTCCGACTGTTCATATAAGCCACCTTCGACCAATCAATGTTACTCCAGAATTCAAAATGCAAGGATTGCTGTGACCAAAACTCTCCCTTGTTTACAGTTTTTAGTGAGATTTACGAGATTTTACGGGATTATTTACAGTATTTTTTAATTAATTCTGTGAGTGAATGAGAAAGCTAATCATAATCTAGACTTCCCCTCGGTAGTTGCTAGTAGCACGTCACACTCACTGTTAGTTACAAGTATGAGATTGTACTTTGTTTGATGGTCCTGGTTTCAAGGTGGACCAATGCAAACCTTTTTTTAGAATGTCGTCAAACTTCAAAGTCAACTGACAGTGAAGTATCTCTGAAATGATCATAATGCACTCATGCAACCCTACTTGTAGTGGCAGGAGATGTGAGGAACGATTTCTTGCGTACTTGTACAAGGTATTGAACTTGACAGCCTACGGTAGTGTCCCTCAGCACTTGATACGGATCCGTCAAGCCATGCATTCCAGTTCCATCCCCGAGTATGATTGATGCCCACTAAATACTGCGATATGGGTAGGTGCACTTGCCCAACAATAAGAGTAATGTCAACCCACAAAAGAATGGTAAGAGGTGATCTACAGCAATAGCTATGGACATTACAAGTATGCAGATTAACTGCATCTCTAGGCCGCCGACGCTCGGAAATTGTTCTTTCGCTTTTGCTGTCCATTCAGTCGTTTCAGGGCCATCAACTGTTGGAGCTGGATCAAGCGTTGTTGCTGCTGCTTTTGAATTTCCATCTCCAAGGCAAGAGCCGCCATAGAACCAGAAGCTTGTGCCCGAAGCATTCTTCGAGGATCCTGCTGAATTTGAAGTTGCGAATTCATGTGCTGCCGGCCAAGGTAGACCTGCTGCTCTAACAACAATTGCATCGCCGGATCTACTTGCTGGGTTGCCATAAAGAGTTGTACAGCGTCAAGCCCTGGTTGATCATTCTGTGTCTGCTGTTGGACAGTATCGTGCTCAAACTTGTTGGTAACAGGTGCAGAAGCAGTTGGGATTGGATCGGGCGAAGCCATCGCAATTTTGGTCCGAGCGTTTTTGCAGAACATTTGTTGGGCAAGCTGTGGCTTATCTCGAAGGAAAAACTCATGGTAGTATGCACCGAGTTCGGGGCCACTTGATACACGAATATAGTTCCTAGTTATCAAGAAAAGTGGTAGATGAGCAAATACATGTTCAGGTGAGAGAACAAGTTGACTTCCGTAGAAACTTACCATCTGTTGAGTTTCCTAGTGAAGCTGCTGTACTTGGATTTGCGAGAGAAAAACTTTGGCATGACTCTCTCAGCAAATAAGGCTCGATTCCGAATAATGAAAGCACGTCCGTGGGGCAGCCAGCAGATGGCATCATGGTTCCTTTCATCACCGAGAATGGACATCAATCTCTGAGGGAAAATGTACTGACAATCGTCACCTTCATTGTCATCGTCGTCGTCTACCATTCTTTCACTGTGCTCAAGGTTACTCGTATTATCGTCTTTCATGCTCATGTTGTATCTATTCTAATCTCTCTTACAGTTAGGGTAAAGTTGTAAAGTCGTCCAAGACTTTTTGCGTATGCAATGGATTATGGCTCCCTACTGAAGAATTAAAGTGGGAGCGAGTTTTCGATGGGACAGGCCCTTGCCGTATTTTTAGAAAACAGGGATTTCAGACGTACCTGGTACCATGGAGCAGGTACAAGAGTGCTGTCGAGGCCACTCGCTGAG
Source organism: Nitzschia palea (assembly GCA_019593585.1). Lineage (NCBI taxonomy): Eukaryota > Bacillariophyta > Bacillariophyceae > Bacillariales > Bacillariaceae > Nitzschia > Nitzschia palea. The sequence goes on along the minus strand of SWEM01000432.1, from coordinate 24,584 downwards.
TAGCGCACATTTTTCCCATTCGCGTCACTCAGGAGCCCGTATTTGCATTTCTTTGTCGTGTCCTAGTTCGCATCAGTACGAAGGAAGATATGGTTCCTATGTCGCTGTCATAAATCAGCATTAAATGCGAGTGCAATGAAGCACTGAAGCGGCACTATTTTGGCCATGGATACAACAATTGAATTAAGCATTGCGAAGTGTCAAAAGTGCATATAAGCCACCGAATCAAATTCACAATGTCCATAGATTTGTTCTGCTAGTCAACAAGTTTCGCCCTCCATAAAGAACCACGAAATATGACCTCCCGCGTTCCGGTGTCGTAGTCCTCGGACAAGAAATCACGTTCTATGGCTGTCAGAGAGACTCGACATTCGACCGGCTACTTATAGACGCTGGGTGGTCAACGAATGTTAGCCAAGCCCCTTCACTCTGAGGTGGTAGTGATCGCTTCTACACTGTTCTCAATTATCACAATGGCCTTTCCCTGGTGTCTGTCGAACCATCACCAATTTGACAATCGTATCAATAGCTTCAACAAATCCGGGATCGGAGGCATTCCACCTTTTTCTCCCGGTTCAATGATTTGATTAAGGGTGAAGGAATTTGTAACTCTGGAGGACTCCCCCTGCAATAAAGATGTTTACCACCAAGGTTTCCCCGGCGAATCCAAAGTATCATATACTGTACCTAGGTATTAAGTGTACTATAGGTGCATGCAGCTCGCACCTTATGCATACCTGGTACGGACGTGTACAAGGTAGGTACCTGGTACAGAAAGAAGCATACCAGGTACCGTATCACAGGTCTACCATGTAGTAGAGAACGTGTTGTTGCAACAGTGTTATTGTCTTCAGCCTCGAATACTTGTACAATCATCCATGGCGACGGTCCAAGCCAACGATCTTATATTGAATTACAATGATGCCATAATATATGGATCGGATTTGGCTTTGCTCGAAAGCTCAACCGCTTGGTTGAATGATGCTTGTATCAACTTTTATTTTGAAATCCTCAAGAGTGCATTGAAAAACGAGAGAAAGGATATTGGCAATTCACAGTCGGTCGCTTTTTTGGATCCATCCGTGGTATTTTATTTTCTTCATCAATGTATCGAATCCGACGAGATTGAAGAGTTTGTTGCGAGTGCCCCGATCCCGACAACCGGCAAGATCTTTATCCCAATCAATGATGGCATGGTTGGGTCTGCACCGAACAAGACGGTTTTGGGCACTCATTGGAGTCTTTTAGTCTTTGTCGTCAAGCAAGAGTCACAGGGCGAGTTTTGGCATTTCGATTCCTGGAGCAACAGTGGGAATGGTCAAGTGGCTCGAATGGTGGCTCGGAAATTCTCCAAACACTTTTTGGGACATGGTTCCAGCAAGTTTGTCCAGGCAAAAACTCCACAGCAATCCAATGGCTTTGATTGTGCGCTTCATGTACTGGAAACGGTTCAACTTTTCTCCTACATGGAGCAGCAGAAAGACCTGGAATCACATGAGCAATTGCTACGGGAGCATGTTGATACACATCCTAATTTTTGCCAAGAACTACGGCATCACATTGTGGATGAGATTGAACGAGTCCGAAAATGAAAATTATGTCTAGAGAAGCAAAGCGAACCCAATTCAGGTCGGTTGGACAGTGAATTGAAATGGTTCATAGGGATTATGGGACTCTACCGTCTAGCGAATCATGATCTTGGCGCAATGAGTATTCGTCCAGGTGCATTGCGCGAGGATCGACCATGCCTCCATTATCACGAATAACGGAACTTGTACTCAATGGGCCATACCGCAGCTGTTCCCTACCCGTTAGTGCACTGGTTGGTAACATAACAAACTCCGATGTCATCGGTCGATGCAAGCCTCCCAACGATGGTGGTGCCCCAAGGAGTAGACTGGCATGGACATGGCCGAGTCTACTCGTGGGCAAAGACGATAGCTCCGATGCCCCTGGATGCATCGATGAGAAATCATAGAGCATATTTCCTGACAGTGAATGCAGTGCGGATGATTGAGAGAGCATTCCTCCATTTCGATAGTGCAGTGCAGCAGCCGACGAAGAAGGACCCAAGATACTAGAGAGTTGGGCAAGAGTCCGACCTTCCTCAGCAGCTTGCCTTGAACTAACACTTAAAATATCCGCATGAGACATTGGACCAGAAAGGTGATGACGCTGAGGCCAAAATCGTTGCGATGATGGCCAGTCTAGGACGGAAGAAGCTGGGATGGAAGCTTCCACTTCACGACGTTGTTGAGGGTGTTGCCGTGCTGACAAGACAACTACATCATCTTCCGTTTCATCAAGTGTGGCATCCTCAACCACTTTCTCTCCTTGATGGTCATTAGTCGTGTCGTATTTGGCTTTTTCTTTTTTAGCAACTTTTTGGATTGATTCGTGGTGCGTTTCATCTTGCCGTTGGTGGGAGTGGCAGTGGTAGTGCCGGGAAAAGCAGCAACATCACGACCAACAGGTCGCTGCCATGCGACTATATTAGTAACCCCTTCCGCAAGTACGTTCCTAATGAACTCTCGCGCTCTAAAACAAAATGAACAAATCATGGGTGGTTCCGTAAGAGAAATTGTTGGGAAGCAGAGCACATTTCGGTCTTTTTTTTCGCTTTTTGCGTCACTCACTTGTCTTCAGAAATGTCCACCAATTCCCCATGTACATGGTAAGCCTTGAATCGTCCCGGTGGAGAAAGGCCGGTAATGACATCGTAGATAAAGTTAACAATAACTTGTTGACGATGTGATTGTTTCTTGGCAGCCCTAAAATGTTCTTGCCTCAAACGTATGAGTCTACGAAAGAATTGATTTCTTTTTGCCCAAATGAATTCCGAGTGGTGTGAAGAGTAAATTTTTAACGATTGAGAACATGAACTTGACATTTGAAACAGTCTGCTGACTGCCAAATCGGGAACTTCTTTGCACTGATCTCTTACCCTGCATTTGGAAGGTGACCTTCGTTACCAGGTCCACAGACAACGTCGTGAGGACTTAGTCTCATCGTTGGATTAGCAGTCGACATTCTTTTCAATGTTCAATTCCCGATAATGCTGGAGAGGCCACTTGACACTTCACAGTAGTCGTAGTGGTGAACTGTTAACTTGGTCACCTCAATTACGGGAACTAGCGAAGAGAAAATTTGGGCAGTCGTGGTGCTGCTTGTTCCCTACCAGTTCGTAGGTATTCTACTGGTAGATTTTTCGTGTAGGTTGTAGTGGGTACAAAAAAATTTCACATGTCATTATTCTTGTTACAACCACAAATGCTGGATGAATTACCATTTACCTAGGGCGTTTCTCCTGAAATCAGGTCGTCGTTTCGCAGTTCTGAACTTGTCGCTACCGGTAGCATTGTAACGATGAGTTTCCGTGACTATGCCACACGAATACAAGCCCAGGCGGCCGCCGCTGCCCAACGAATCCCAACCTTTGATGACATGGCGGCCAAAGATGACTACATTCACACTGAAGAGTTCAAAGTTCGAGGGCAGTCGCGAGGAAAGCGAGATGTAGCATTGAAATCAGGTCAATTGCTTTTGACTACTACTAATACTACACCATTGGATCCTGATGAAATTTCTTCAGTTAGTTCTTGGTCCTTGTTGGATCGGCCAACCATGCGTTCGGCACAACTGCAACAACAACATCAACAAGTCGAGCATGAAACCACAAGGATCGTCAAACTTGAGACTTTCTCGAATCAGGGACCAACATCACAACGATGGATTGATGCTGTCCCTATGAGTTCTAATACTAGTTTATCTTCGGAGGCCCCCTCGACGTACCAATTGGAAACAACACCCAGAAACGTGTCATCGTCCGGACTCCCAGTCTTGTCCGTTGTAGCCAAAGCCTTGGAAAACAAGGATGATGTCAAGGACAAACAAACGGAAACAACAGGTAGCGATGGAAGCAATAGTAATGCTGGTAGTTCTGATGAGTCAAGTTCGGAAAGTGCCGATGACGATGATGACATGAATGATCCCATCTTGTCCATGATCCGCAAAAGCAGGCCCTCCTCCAAAAGGGCCAAACCAAAGGGACAGCGTCGAAAAGAAGCCAAGTCGCTACTAAACGAACACTCCTTGACGAAATCCAAGCAAAGATTCTTGCACGAGATCAACGAAGAGGAAGTTCCGTTGACATCCATTGATGGAATGGAATTAGGGCTTCCGTCATCGGCATCGGCTAAACCTCCACCATCGGGCCAGGTACCAAGCCACGTGCAAGGCTGGTTCCAGAGATTGACATCCTCATCGGTTCGTGGTCAAGGACAACCAAGTAGTGACGTACATTCGACGAACCAACCGGCGGCAGCACCTTTGGCAAGAGAACGAATACAAAAACCATCCAGCAACGTAAAACCCGCGATAGAAGATTACCACCAGGCTGACGCCAAGGCTGTTCTTGGTGACGAGGAATTGGCACAGCTAGCGATGATGACCAATTCCAATAGAAGCACCTGTTCGGCACTCGGCGGCTTCGTAAATGGACATAGGCGCTTTGCCTTTATCATCTTTACTTTGCTATTGACATGGCTGGTCTACTATTACCAGAGATCGACCGACACAGTAAGCTAGTAGTATGTCTGCTAACTAGTACATTCAAAGGTAACATCAATGGTAGTGGAATTTGCTACTGAATCGTTGTGTCGACTTTACTGTCGTCTGAAGTCTCATCTTTCTGATCCATTTGCTCGTTGTCATCGCCCTCGTCTCCATCATCGAAAATGTCCTCTTCTTCCACTTCAAACGGAAGTGGATCCTTCACTGGATAACGATTCATATCACGCGCGGCTTCTCGACACAGTCGCCGAATATCGGGGTGGATCCCACGAGCAAAAGGATTTGCCATGACATCGCCGTCCAGATCATCCCTTCTCAGGGGGTTGAATTTCAGACTTCCGATTTGACGCACGGCATCCATGGCTCTGCCAAGAATGCGCGTCAGATCGCCGGGGGCTGCTCCCGACATTTCCAAGACTTCGTTCCAGCTGCAACCATCCGCCCATGCCGTAATGACCGCACTATTGGAAACATCAAACGGACAATAGCAAGTTCGCTCATCGACAGCGTATTGACGTTGGACATCCATAAGCCGTTCGGTGGCATCCAAAAGAACTTGTATGGCGCGTTGCTGGCGCGGCGACAGCTGCTTGAAAACTACGATAGAATTCAAACTATTTCTTCCCGTGTCACCAGTCACCAAACATCCTACATAGCCGGCCATTTCTGCAGGAGTTAGGCAACGTAGCTGAGCAACGAGCTGATCGGCTTCATGTTGCGGTGGATAAGCTGCTGGCACGGTGCCAAGGTCGTTTTTCTCAGCTGTAGTATCGTCAAACAAATCGTAATCGTCGTTGCCAAAATCTTTCATAACATTCTTCATCTCGTCGAATTTAGCAGAAGCTCCAATAACATCGAAAGTTCCACCCATTGCACTGAAGCCCCATAACGAATTCTCAAAATTTAACATACCAACGTCTGCTCCTGCTGGTGTGACTTCAAGGGTTTGGTCTTCCAAATCCTTCAACTCATCATTGGCAACTATCTTGCGCTCTGGTACGAGGCAACCATACGCTATCAGGACTTTGGTTATTGCAAGCATGTCATCCCATGAAGTGTCCTCAATCTCATCTAGTTTTTCAGATTGCAACAGTAGGATTTCAGGGTCGACATCGGGATTTAATTTGGAGAGCTTTCGAAGTTTCCTTTTGACCGCCACAGAGGATTTGGCGAATTGGGATAAATCGTCGGCGTTCAATTCCGTTTCTCCCGTCCTGCGCACTCGAGTCTTGGCAAATGCTGCTGTCAAGGCCACAGCCTCGTCGGAATCTTCCGCCATTATTTTATTAGCAATCGTCGCGATTGATGAATAGGAATGCTTTCTGACTTTCTTGGATGCCTCGTCAACTCTGCTTCGTTGCTCTTCGACTTGCTCCTGAATGCTTTTCTCGTCTTCAGCCTGTAGCGCTAACAATTCTTGATCGTCAAATACTACGTCTGACGAGAACGTATTGTTCATTTCAATCTCCAGGAGATTCAATGTCGTCTGTTCAAGTTCTAGTGAGAGACTCAGTGATTCAAAAGCCTTGGAAGTTCTCTTGAGGATTTCTCGATCGGAAAGCACTTCTACAAGGTGTTGCAGAAAAGATACATCGTAGGCTGCCGTTCGCATTTGGATTTTCGTCTGGAAGGTTTCTTTCAAAACCTCTATGAATTTCTCTTCAGAGACGGAAATCAAAATATCACTAACTTCCTGGGTTTCTGATGCGCTGGATATTTCCTGTTCCAGGCGGCGACGTTCCCACATGGCAAAGGACTTGCTTACCAGCTGCTTTGCGACGTCTAGTCGCCCTTGCCCTCGAGTAATCAAGTTCACCGCCAGTGAGTACGAAGGGCGAAACTGAGAAGATATTGGTTTGATAGGACTCGTCAGGATATCAGCCGCCACTTCGTGACTCTCAAAGGGTGTCGCAACAATGACACATGTACCTGAAGTATCCATACCTCGCCTTCCAGCACGTCCTGCAATTTGCAAAAGATTCGATGTCTCCAGGAGGCTCATAGCGCCCCCTCCATCGCGTTTCGCGAGTGCGCAAACAACCGTTGTTCTGGCAGGCATGTTGATTCCAGCCGCCAGAGTCTCGGTTGCAAAGCATACCTTCATCAGATTTCCTCGGAAAAGAGTTTCCACAAACGCTTTATGGGCAGGAAGCATTCCTGCATGATGTGATCCGACTCCAAAGAGGAATTGCTCCAGAACTATTTCCGAAAAAGAAATCTCTGGATTTTCGTCGTTGAATCGAGCAAGACGACCGGCAACCTCCTTGACTTGCTCCAAGTTTAGGAGTCCAGCGGCAGTGTAGAACTTCCAATTCTCAGATGATAATGGTGATCCAGATACAACCTCGAATTCGTCATCGATTACCGCCTTCCTTGCATCTAACAGCTTACTGAAAATATCTTCATCAATATTATTACTGCCCCGTCGAAACGACCTGCCTTGCTCGTCCGAAAACGTATCTTCGTATGTTTTTCGTGTCTTACCCCTTTGTCTGGATTGTTTTGGACTTTTTCGATATTCGATATCACGGTCTCCTACATATCCATCTTCAAAATCTACTTCCATGGTTGGGTCACGAGGGCCTTTGAAGGCACTTCGCATGGTTTCAGCGGCTTGGTCGCAACCCGCTCTTGAAAATATAAAGAAAATTGCCGGTAACAAATCTTGTTCATGAAGTCGTGCCAACAATACCGGGAGTGAGGGTACACTCTTTCTCATCTCACGACGAAGAAGACGTTCCCTCTCTTTTTTTTCTTCTCGTGACGATGTTGACTGAGATCTGGCAGGGCGACCATCATACAAGTCCCAATCATCGTCAAAGCGACTTTGTTGCCTCAACTTTTGCCGCTCAAACATTTGGTTGACTCGTTGCATTCGCCTCTGAGCTAGGGTCGATAATGCTGGGTTGACTTGTAGTCCCTTTGGAAGTTTGTCCAGAGATAAATCATCAATATCATCGTCAACTTGTGAATCCTGCGATGTGCCGTTTTTCTTTTTCTTCTTTTGCGTTGCCTTGTCCGATTGAGGTTTGCCCTCCCCTCGATACCCCAATAAACCCAACGGAGCTCCAGGACCAGCATCGGGATTTCGAAAGAGTGGGTAGATTCCTTCCCGTGTAGCAAATAGATATTTCAAAGGAACGGGTCGTTCTCCTGGTGCTTCGACCAAAACAGTCTTGCGCCCTGTGACACCTTCAATCCATTCTGCCAGCTGTTGAGCATTGGGTAATGTGGCCGACAAGCCTACAATTTGTGTATGTGCAGGGGATGTAATGACGCACTCCTCCCACACCCCACCTCTTCCTGGTAGACCCATGTAATGAAACTCATCCAACACCACGACAGCATTTCTTCGAAGGTCGTTGGAAGTCAGTTTTTCCAATGATCGAATTGTATTTTCTTGCTCAACTGGCAGTTCGGATTCTTCGGCGGATGGGAATGAACCACTCGATCTCCAGGCAATATTCCTGTACACTTCGGTTGTCATTACTGTCAACCTAGCATCCTTGCGATTGATCGAGACATCCCCAGTAGAAAGTCCAACATACGGTGCACCAAAGACTTGACGAAATTCCGCAAACTTTTGATTGGAAAGGGCCTTGAGAGGGGTAGTGTAAATACCTTCCATATCACGTTCAAAGGCAATCCGAAGGGCCATTTCCCCACAGACAGTTTTTCTGACGAGTAAAAACTAAAAGGATGAGTTGGACAAATAGAATTGGAAATGGATTGAAAAGGACCAAAAGTAGTAGCTTTCGGCGCAGCACCAGATTTAATATGGTAGAACTCACCCACTACCGGTGGGAGCAGAGACAATCACGTTGTGACCTAACAAAATTTCTCCACCTGCCTGCAACTGCCAGTCGTCCAAGGGGAAATCAAAATATTGTGCCAACTTGGATCGCCCAAGTTCGACAGCCCTGTTGATTGCATCATCTGTTGTTTTTTCATCGAATGACTCTTCCACTAAAGAAAAAAACTTGGATCTAGTACCACGTCTTGTAGTAGTAGTAGCAGAACGTAGAAAGACAAAGGACGAAACATTCACTGTCAATGCCAACCAAAACAGAAAGACAGAGTACTTGTAGATTGGTCGAACATACGCTGCCCGACCATTATTATGGCATGCGAACATAAATAACATGGATGCTGGAACAAACGTCGGCAAAATCAACAGTGAACGTGCAGGAGATGCGGTCAAATAAATCAATAATCTTGTGCAAGCTTCCTGTGTCCCATTCTTTTTTGGGAATAATCAATAGAGTTACTGTAGATGAGACCTGACCGACTGGCTCTCAACGTTCAAAGTTGACTGAATGACAATGGAATCACCCTCATCTTTCCAGGTGCGTTTGGAGGTGATGGCTCACAAAATTCACTGACGACTTACGACTACGACGAATCTTTCATGACGGAATGTTGACAGACACTGAGAAATGAGGGCTCCAATATTGCAGCTTTTGTTCTTTCCCCTCTTTTTGAAAAGAACTGCCCGATCCAAACAAGTGCCCTGTGCGGTACGAGTATCAACTGCATCCCAGGTATCCGTGCTACCAGGTACCGTAGATTCGTCTACTACTTGTAACGGGTAAATTCTCGGCTTCTCGGCAAGAACGACACTGTTAACAACACAACCTTCCTCCAGGTACTTGTACTCTGCCTGTAGCGTCGGAACAAACTTGAAGGATGCCAGAAACACATGTTCACTTTGCAGCTATCGACCCGGAAGCAGAGGAGGAACGAAGTGCACGAGGCCAGAAACATCGAAAGGACCTTGTTGTAAGTGGACTGTTCCCTCCGTCAAGATGTCAAGAATCACCGTGCATCAACAACAAAATTTCTTTTGTTGTGTTTGGGTTTTGTTTTTCTCACATTTGGATGTTTACCATAATTCTTGTAGAGAGGAATCCGATGGCATCAGGAAACGGAAAAGTCCATTCGAGGTGGGTGCAGTGTTTGTTTTGTTCTGTCCTACATTCATTTTTCACACAAAGTACAACATCGCCAACTGACACCTTGCTTGGCTTTCTTTTACTTCCAAAAGTCGTCCAAATGAAGGACGGATATGACTATATCAAAAATCTTCAAGACTTTTCTGCGCTTTCTCAGCTAAGCTTGGGGGTCAAGTTGACAGTGGAGGGATTTTTGGCATTTTTTAATGAAAAGTTCTCGGACGACGATTCTGATTCCCAAGATTCGGCAGCCCACTTTGCTTTTTTTCTGGAATCCACTATACCGGTAGAAAAGGTTGGCTCCAAATTACAAGAACATTTGATTCTAATTGCTTTGCATGTGGCAGAAGATGACTATTACGGACTTCCTGATGCGGAAGCAATGGCATCCATGTTGGGTGAGTTTGGTGAGGATATCGAACCTACCAAGGCTCTCTTGGACAAACCCTAAAACGAAGCAGAAAACAAAGACTGAAAACTTAATACCATACTATCGTACAGGCCAAGTTACCTGGGAACCTCAGAAGGCACAGCGAAAAGATGCAAATCAAGGAGATTTCGCAACAATGAAGGAAAATTATCTGAAAAAGTAAACAATTCATGTTGGCTACCAGTCGTTTAAATAGTGCAAACTCGTCATGGTAGCAATTATCGACTAAAATGTTCCGTCACTTTGTGAAATTGCAGTTTTTGTTTTCTGCCATTCCAATGAATAGTTACTCTATAGCCAAATACCACACCTGTCGAATCAATGACCTAGGGTAGTGCAACCGAGCAAGCTTGGCTTTTTAGGCCTCGAGCATCTTGAGAATGTGAAGACGTTGATGAAGCCATTCCTTGAGTTCTGCCTTCATGGGATCCGAAGCCATGCCTTGCAATCGTTTCAGCTGCTTGACTCGTTCTTCCGAACTCTTACCCTTCATCTTTTCCATGTATTCCTTTTCCTTGTCACTGCATCCTTCGGGATTCTTGACATCACATTTAATTTCCAAGTTTTCCTTGGCAAACTTGAGCAAACTGTCATAGTCACGGGCACCGTTGTATTTCTGTCCTTCCGTGTCACCATCTACAAAATACTTGAGTGTTGGGTATCCCTGAACACCTTGTTCCTCGCAAATATCCTTGGCCATGTCTGTGCAGTCGGCATCACCGATAAACACCGAGGAGGAACTAGCATAGTGTTCAGCGAGCTCTTCCCACGCCGGCTTCATGGACTTGCAATGACCACACCTTTATAAATAGATAGATAGAAAGAAAGAAAGAGAAGAGTAATCCAAGAGGGGTGTAATGTGAGATATTAAATGGTGCCATCGTCGGAAAGTTACCAAACTTGCTGATCACCCTCGAATAGTGACGTACCATGGAGCAAAGAACTTGATAAATGCATTCCTTCCTTTCCTCTGTGTCTCAAAAGTCTTTTTGGTAATCTCGGCTACCTCACCAAAGACAGGAGAGAGGACGGACAGAACCGCAAGGATCTTGAAGAATGCAATAATGGTCATTATGGTTGATGTATGCCAACAAAATGAAGTTATTGTACTCGCTTTTGTCCATGTGAGTGAAGGTGCAAGTCGGAAGTCTTCCAATCGATTCGAAAGAGCATGACTACAATGACCGTGATGGTCACATGGACAGACGAATGATTCCGTCTGTCCTTCCCATCGTGCCGTTTTCGGATCTGTTTTGTCCGAGATGGCCATGGCCTCCACAATAAACAAGGGCTCATCTCACGTATCAATGAATTGTACCAGGTACTAGTAATTGTCAAGACAAGAAGCGTGCAAGATACATCATGGGAAAACGTGAAAATGACTACCAGATTACCAAAGATGATTTTGAAGCTGGTGAAGACGAAGTAGCTGAAAAATCGTCCGGTACTCCATTCCAAAGGGCAGATCCCGAAGTGTTGGCCAAGCGTCGGTTCGTCCGAAGCGCCAAGAGGTAAATACATGGAAGACTCCGTTGCTCACGGTCCATTGATCTTGATGTGGTATTGGCTGACTCTTGGTTGTATCTTTGTTGTATGCATGGAAAATCAACATAGACCGGGATCATCATCGAATGGTACAAGTAGTGGTGGTGGCAATGGTGGTGCCTTTGCCAACATCAGCCTCGTGCCAACAACCAACGGGAATCCCATGTCGTCGTCACAAGCAGTGTCCAGCAAGCCAAGATTTGCAATGCCCACTTTACCCGAATATACTTCACAGAAAAATGCAACAACAACAATGGCAGGGAGGAATCCCTTTGGTAGTCTCAATTTGACGGCTTCCAGCAACACAACCAGTGGCATGGCCAAATCGGGGTCATTGGGACCAAAATCTGAAAGCGCCATTCTAACGGAAAAGTTTCGAGAGTTTATCAAGACTGCCGATTTACGCAAAGACTATGAGTTACCTGCCATTCGATATTTGACCACGATGAACCATCTTCTAGCAACCAAGGATACTGCGAGTTTTGCGCGACCATCTACGACTTCAACCATCACTGACAGTGAGAACGGAACCAAAAAGTCCAAGTCGCTCTTTGCTCCAGCACCTGCTCCTGTAGCGTTTTCGTTTGGTTCTGCACTACAGAATTCTACCAGTGCGCCCTCTTCCACCACGCCAATGTTTTCCTTTGGCTCCACCAGTAGTAGTAGCGTCACTGCAGGAGCTCCTGCTTCAGGGCTATCTTCTGGGTTTAACTTTGCTCCAGCTCCAATGACTGCCGCTCCTACCCCCGGAACAAATGTCAAGATAGCACTGTCCCCTGTTCCTGCGCCGTCATTAACTGTCACCAAATCACCCACAACAACAACAACGACAGCCACCTCCAATACCGAAGGCGACGACGATGACGAGGCATTACCACCAGAGGAAAAAACGGAACTGGCGAGCGCGGATGACGACTGGGATTCGCTATTGACCGTCAAGGTCCGAGCCTACAATTATCGCAATGATAATGTACCAAGGAAATTTGCGGGTGGTGCATTAAAGGTCCAACAACACAAGGAATCCAAAAAACGACGAATGGTTCTGCGAGATGGTGCTGGCAAAGTTTGGATCAACATTGGCATATTCCGTGGAATGAACTTTACCAAGAAACAACAAGGATCCAAGCCTGGCAGTAGACCAGTAGGCAACATTACGTTTGTCGGTATCAACGATAAAGACCGTGGGGGAGAAATGTTTACGTTAGTATGCTCTCTGGAGGATCTCGATGGATTTCATAAAATACTAGAGGAGTCAAGCTCTTAACAATAAACAATTACTTTTGTTGTTCTATTGGTATTGGTACTCCATTCCAAATCAAGTACTGTTGTGCGAGAACTACGACATATATCATTGTATTGTGGTTGGTAACCTAATGCCTTTGGATGCATTCATGTAGACTGGCGATTTCCGACCCCTCTTGAAAACATGTGTCGTTCCTTGTAGGCTTGATTCCTTGGTAACATCCATGCGACCTAACGAGATGGACAGATAGCATCATGGATAGTCTGTGTCCTTCACTTTCTGTGGACAGGACCAGTCATTTCCTTGTGTACTTGGCACTTCATCCGGTTGCAGAAGCGATAGACTTCCAGTAAGTAGCTTGACGCTGTAGCTCTTGTCTGGACGTCCCAGTAGATTGTTCGTCGATCGTCACCCCATTGGCCACCAGTTCCAACCTTTCGGCAGCGTCGAGTAACGTGTGGTATTTCTCCATGGGGGTCATGGATTCCCAAGCTCCAATTTCAAACGTTTCACGAAAACATCCAATGCAAACATTACCATCAAAGACGTTGGCATTGTAACGGCATATCCTAGTACAGGGAGTCACTGGAACAGGGTTGTCGTCAAGGTCGAAAGGTTGTTGCTCCATCATCCCAACGACTACCGGTACTGTCGTCCTTCCATGGCGACGGCACGGTTGTTGTGCCAGCTTTGGTAACAGTACATAGGAATGGACAACTATAAAAGGCGATAAGAGGAAATTACAATTCCATACCAACATCCACCACCAGAAGAAGAATGAGCTGACGGTGAATTTACTCATCATCCCACTTGTCATCTTCTCAACACACTCTATCGATGCATGCTACCTGTAAAATTGGAAAATGGCAGCATCTCATCATTGTTCATTCACAATCGACTGTTTCGACCGAAATTACGTCTGAACGTCCATCCGCCTCGGAAGCAATTCCTGGACCCATGAATTTTTTCGAGTCTCGACCAAAATCCGTGGTCTGAAGAGGATCATGTATTAACAATCACATAAGCAATAAGCAGTGTATTATAGTTGAAAGAGTGAGAGAAAGAGAGGGCTGCCTTCTCCAAGTCTACAAGGGAAAAAAGAAGAAAAAAGTACAAGTACAAGTACTACCAATATATAACATGTCCAAAGTACGAGGTCAGGTGCGGATAGCCATTGAAAATTTTATCGCGAGTCAAGAAGGCAACCAAGCGGCTGCCGATATTCTTCGAGTGATTCAAGAAGAAGCGATATTGATGAAGGAAACGGAAGATGTACGTGATGCCTTGACCTCGGATCCCTATGAACAATTTGAGCAAGTGTCAGAAAAGGCCATGGAACGATTCAAACGCTCATTTCAAGTCACAGCCTGTGATCGAGTTCGATGTGGTACCGATTATGCCAGAATTGATGCAGTCGTTACATTCCAGTCATCCAAGGACAACACCATGGCATTGCATTTTTTATATGAACGACAGCCGCGGCGGGGAATGCCACCGGGGGAAAATGATGATTACCCGAGTCAAATATCTTATACAATAGAATTATCTTTCAACCATGGCCAACGAGAACGTCTGTTAGAGGTGCAAGTGTGGTCAGTGTCCAATGTACCATCGACCGAACCTGCAGTTTGTATTCAAAATGACATCGATCAACAACAACAAGAAGAAGAAGATGGTTGGGAAGACATGAGCAGTAATAACGCGGACGAGGACGACCAGGGTCACATGAATGGCAACAACGGCACGCAAGTCGAACCCAGCAAGGGAAGCAATGCAAACAAGGGTAGCGTCAGCACAGCTACACATGATAGAACCCCAAAAAACAACAGTTCTCCACACACTATTCAAGCAAAAAAACGGCAAAAGACTGGTACTCAGGCCGATGATGACAATGAGATCAACCAAGCAGAGCAAGACGACATTGACAACCGCGATCAGTACGTGGCGTTTTTGGATCCGGATGTCTTGCAAACCTTTGCAGAATCTGCCAGGTTGATGCCTATTCATGATGGCACAGCCTTTTTTCTGATCATGACTTTTCCATTTTTTGAACACGAGTGGGATATTGTGGGATTTGTCCTGGAACAATTCTTTGGCGGCGACGACAGCGATGAGGATGACGAGGATCCGCAGTAGTAATGTAGTACTTGATCTGGTATTGAGATCTCTGCCAACCTTGTCATGTTTCATGCCCCTACAAGAAAGAGGGTGCCAAAGACAACAAGGACACTAATTAACCAAAGTCTAGTTCGCACACTTACTGTAAACATTTTCTATGCTACACTTCCGCCTTGTACTTTGCTGGAGTTTTTGAGTTCCTGTGCAACTACCGGTAATGCTTCTGTGGCTCCCTTCTGTACAGCAGCCGAAGTCTTGCGTGTCAAGGTGACAGGACATTTGTCTTCCCCAACAATGGGGTTTTGAGCAACGACATGTTCATGAAGACATATTTGTCGTCCTTGGTCACGAATCGCGTGCACTGTATTGGAAATCGCATCACGCAAAACATCACGATCGTGTTCTTCGTCCCATACTTTGGAATGTAATAAAAATAATACCAACCAACTTGGTAAATACCAAAGCGACGTCAAGAACACTTTGCGCGCATTGGCATTGGTCCGCTCTTGTCTAAATCGATGGGCAACATAGAGTGCATATGCATTCAAGGCAATGCCCTCCAAAGCAAACATACTGCTGGTCACGCCAGCAAACGTTGCAACGAAAGGTACTGTCGATAGATATGCGGCATATCGCATAACTACCTGTGAGGTCTTTTCTCCATCGCTTTCCAAAACTGGTAACATGGCGAAGCCACCCCGTTTGTAGTCAATTCGATGCATGAAACTTAGTGCAAAAAAGTGGGGCATTTGCCACAGGTATAGAGTTGTTCCGAGAATCATGGCATCCAAATCTAACAAACTACCTCCTGTCGCAGCGCTCCAACCCATGACAGGAGGAATAGCTCCTACAACTGCTCCTACCCAAGTATTGTAAATGCTGCGAGGTTTCATATACGTGTATAAACCAGCATATAGCCCAATATTTGAGAGGCCCAGCATTGCTGTGACAGGATCCGTTCCAGCATACAACAAACCAGTTCCCGTGATTCCCCACAGAGTGGCTGCTATTGACGCCTCACGTACAGTCAAGTGATTTTGAACCAATGGTCGTTGTTGGGTGCGTTTCATCAGTGCATCACGATCTCGTTCCAAAATTTGATTCCAGGCCGCTGCTGAGGAACTGCACAACGCGGTACCAAAGATACAACAAGCCGCGATGGTGGCTTGTTCCGACAGTGGTCCTCCTGCTGCAACAAATCCTGCGGCAGTCGTTGTGACCACGAGAGCACTCAATTTGGCTTTGGCAAGGTCCAGGTAAGCCTTTGATTTACTTCTGTTAATTTCCTGGCCATCATTCGACTCGTTTCCTTTAGAAACATCCACCGATGCAAGTGTTTCTCTTTCAAGATTCGAGAGGTACCGCGATGCTATGTGGAGGCGATGGTTGCCTGTTTCGCCGAACCTGTATGCCCTCGAGGCCGACAACAGGATCGTCATACTGGGTACGGGTCAATTGTTACCCCTAGGAGAAGGTTTGATTCAAGTTGAGACAACGACCCCAGTTTGATCGCCTTCTGGTGATAGCCTTTGCGAGCTAGAAAGCTAGAAAGAACCTATTTCCAGTAGCCGATTGTGGCAGGTCTGTTCGCTTTTTCCTGTGACTGAGTTGGAGAGTGTTGACAGTGAGAACGTCGGCGGTCGGCGATCCTGCGCGCTCGACCATTTCATTGTTCGTTCTGGCCGTCTGTCCACCTCAGACAAACCTCTCTCACAGTCAGTCAAAACATTAGCAACAAGCAAGACTACTTGTCCCCAACTTTCTTTCTAGTCCTAGCAGCCAATAGTTGCCGTCCGTTCTATTTTGCGTCGTCCCACCTGCATCAAATGCACACTAATCTGGGACTTCATAAACACTGACTGTCGATTGGATGACTCTAGAAAAAGGTATCACATAGACATTCACCATCCATGTGTGAGTCCATAGATTTTCGACTATTATTTCATTATGGAATCTCAGCGAACTAGCGTTCCGTTGATGCTGATGCTCTTGTTGCTATCCCGATGGGTTAATGTATCCACCGGGAGCTGGTGCAACGTTTTGTTTGTTCGTGTCACTGTACTCCTTGAGAAAGAAACGACGACTCTTCAAGTCAAAACCCTTCTTTCTTGGAGGATCGCTTCCACTCACAAATCCAATCAAATTCATTGTATTGAATACCCAGATACTTCCTTGGCGACCCCCGGACCCGCTGTCATCCCAGACCTTTTGGAGGTATCCACTTGGCTTGACCCAATCGAGAGGAACACAGCGCATGCAAGTCACGTCTGGTTCCTTGTCCGACTTGCTGCCGATAAATCCAAGTGCCACAAACTCTTCGCCGGGAGGCACTGGCTCCCACGCATAGAACGGGTTGCTACCATGTGTCACACTCCAAGCAAGTCGGAATCGTGCTGGGTGTGGCATGTAGCGATCAAGGACATGCGGCAACCAACTACTGCCACCAACCCAACTTCCCGTGGTATCAGTGACTTCTAGGCTCAAACGATCCTGTCCGTCACGATTCGGATTATCGTAGCCAACGCCAGCAAAGTGTCCCAAGCATATTGCATCCTTGTTCTGGCGGAATGCACCACCTCCCCCAACAGGTTCCCAAATACTGATCTTTTGTCGGCTCATACTTCCCTGACTGTTCCAGACTAGATTGAACTTCGTTACTTTCCGTACCTTGACCTTGATAGCTGCCAATACAGGAGGTGGAATGTTGACAACTTTTTTCTCGCTGTCTTTGGAAGGCATGGGCGGCAAAGGCATACCATTGTTGAAAGCTGAAGCGTTTGATGTCATCGTACCGTCATCTTCGAATCCAACAGCGCTTTTGAATTCGTCAAGATTGATGTATCCGTCACGATCCTTGTCGAGCTCTTTCATGAATCCTAGCAATAAGACTTGATCAAGCTTTAGTCCAAGCCAGTCCAACCCACGCTTCAGGTCGTCGTAATTCAACAAACCATCACGATCTCTATCGATGGCTGCGAAACAGTCCCGCGGATACATTCCCCGCCCTTTGAGCATGGCAGTGATCCGACCAGCAGCAATCTTGTAGTTAAGCATGTGATGTTCGTCTGCAGTGATAAATACCTTGGAGAGGGCACTGGTTGCTGGGTCTTTCTGCTTACGACGACGATTGCTACTGACTTCCACGAAAAAGTTGTATCGCTTTTCAAGTTCATTCTCCTGGAGTGCACGCAAAACCAAGCTAACCTCACGTGGTTGATAATTGAGCTGGCTGTCGATGAAACGGAAGCATGATTGCGCAGTTGAATCTTGAAACCCTTGGGCAGGTTGGTAACCGTAAGTAGAGTCCAAAGTGATACGCTCAGTCCTTAGTGCCACTGCTGTGTCTTTGCCTGGGATCAAAGGTAGGTGTATCTGCTGATGCATCACTGCCCGCATACATTCTGCCTCAAACAACGACAGAACGACGTAAAATCTTCCT
This sequence comes from Nitzschia palea, assembly GCA_019593585.1. Lineage (NCBI taxonomy): Eukaryota > Bacillariophyta > Bacillariophyceae > Bacillariales > Bacillariaceae > Nitzschia > Nitzschia palea. The sequence goes on along the minus strand of SWEM01000432.1, from coordinate 6,285 downwards.
GCTTGAATTCTGTAATAAAGACGTTGCTCGAGAAGTTGCTTGAGTTCATCAAAAGTTACTGGCCGACTTCTTAATTCAGGCATTTTCTGAAACAGTTTATCTCCCTCTTCTCCGTCGACATCGACATCCACTGCCCGAAGTACCTCCTTCAGCTCTGCAGCTGATATTGTTCCAGTTGTGTTGCCATCAGGTCCTGTGAAAGCCCTCCTCAGCATCTTTTCTTGTGGCCCTGTGATGGCCTTTCCCTGTGCTGCAACCTCCTGGAGTGCTGCTCTTGATGGAACAAAATCCATAGTAACAATCACATTCTTAAGTCGCCTATGTGTCTTCGTGCTCCACATCTTTTCGTAATAGTTTTTAGAGATGTACAAGTACTCCGGGAACTGAAGAGAAACACCTTTGGCAAAAAGGTAGTTCTTTTACTGAAAACTCTGAAGCTGGGTAAAAGTATTTCTGCCATGGTGTGGCATCGAAATCTCCCTCTTCCTTCTTCATCCACTTTCCGAAGTCCTTCAAGAACGGCACTGAAAGCGACTCCACTTGCCATGGATCAGGGTCCTCACCATCACGAGAGTATTTTTTCTTCTTTGGCGACTCGTCCACTTCTTCTTCTTCCTCCTCCTCTTCTTCTTCTTCTTCCTCCTCTTCTTCCTCCTCCTCCTGTAGGCAAACGCGAAAAAGAATTAGCTGGTTAACAAAGTAGGTTTTCTTCCGAACCTGAGTCACGTACCTGTTCCTTCAAGACTTCTTCCTCTGCTGTCTGTTCCTTCTGCATATTCACGTCCTTGTCTTCTTCGTCAGCCTCCTCAATGACGGCTTGTCCGAATCGCTTCTGTTGGAGGCTTTCGGAATTCACGAGAACAAGAAGGATTTTGTCGATTACTGCCTTGTCGTAGTCGCTTACCACAAAATCTTTCCGTCTGATCACGCTATTTCTTAATGTATCAGAAAGCGGGACTGGGATTGGAATACTGTTCTGTACTGTGTAATCAAGGCGTTCCGAGAGAATATCAATAGAATTCTGTATTTTTTCAATGCCGACGAGCTGCCCTTTATTAGCACCATGGTTGGGGATAACAAGAGTCTTGATGGCGTCAAAGTCGTCTTCAAACAGTCGCTTTGACCCGCGCAGCCAGGCTTCGATTCCAGCTGCTCCATCTTGTTGGCTGCTGGCAGATGCCTTTGCATTATTCTGTTGTGCAAATTCTTTCAGCCGGTCTGAGAAGGCAAGTTGCGTGAGCTCTCTGTAGTGGGCAGTCAGCATCTGGTACGATCGTTTTCTTGTAACATTGTCAATACTTTGTTGGCAAAGCATTCTAAACTGCATGTTTTCGCTCTTCATTCCATTGACTGACAGCCAAGCCGCAACATTGACAAGTAACTGACGTCCACTAGCGGCCACAACGGGCATAGGCGATGGAGCCAAAGGATTGTCCAGAGAAAGAAGGTCTGCGCCATAACCTGAAGGCAATGGCGCTGGTGCTGCGGGCTGGGCTCGCTTTGCAAAAGCAGCTTGATTTTTCGCAAGTCGCTCTTGTTGGTCGTTGATAAGTTTCATAACTTCAGGAATGATGAAAAGCTCAAGCGTTTGTCCTTTGCCGATGCCACGCATCCGGAATGCACCCTGTGCATAGTCTCGAAACGTCATATCCTTTCCGAGGGTGATTGCCGCCCTCGCGTCGATGCACTGATGAATATCCATACCCGTGGTGTGGATTTGGTCATAAAACGAGAAGCGCCTTTCCGGAGGGATACCAGCCTGGTTCAGACGTACCACATTAAGACCATGTCTCATTAGCATCATTTTTCTGTCAGCATTGTCAAGGAAGACGACACCTTCAAATTGAACAGGCAATCTGTGCAAGAGGTACTTCGCAACATCAAAGTTACTCATGCCGGTGATTAGAGCACCACAATCCAACAAAACGTGGAATGGAGGGTTCGACGCTGCAATATCATCCAAGAGTTTTATGACTGACCAATCTGCACCAAGGATGCGACTTGACATTATTGATTCACTTGTCAAGAAATGTAAAATTTGTCCATCGACACCTTCGTCATATTGGCACTGGCCAAGTTCTTCAGGGAGTAAATCACTGGGTGTTCCACTGAAACCCAGACGTCTGCTGAAGAGCATTTCCCCTCCCAGGTCTTGGCCAGATGCACTAATTTTCTCGTGGTGATGCTCCATGACCAAAGGAAATACAAACTCGTGGAGGTAATATTGAATGACTTGAGGGATGTTCCGTAGCAGGTTGTAAGTAATACTCATATGATTTTCGTCTTTCAGATCAAGAAGGTGAAGCGGCCAAATATCATCTGCACCCCTTCCCCCAATGCGGCGACCCATAGGCACTAAAGAATATAAACTCAAGCCATCCCCATCAATATCCTCACCACTGTTTTCTTCCCCTTCGCGCGGTCCACGAACCTTACCTCCTGCTGCTTCGACCCAAGCTTTATAGCGAAGTGCGGAAGGACGTTTGTGATACGGTCCGAACTCTGAATCGAGTTTCTCTCTCAATTCCATAAGGACATTCTCGAAATCGGAAAATCGCAAGCCTTCGTACCTGAAGGCCAAGATAGTCAGTCCAATAACGATGTCTGGATGAGAGAATTGACTGGCTCGACTTGGAATGTCCTTGCCAATGAATGGAACTGCTGCAAGTTGTCTTGCAAGAGAAACATTCGTTTCTGAACTGTTCTTTATATCTGACTTGGTGAGAAGCCCAAAGCTTACGCGATTGATCTTGCTCATCACATGAGGAATGAAGTTTCGCAGCAGGTCGTGACTCAAGTTCAACATCTTCATGTATTCGTCGTCTAAGGCAACCTGTACCGCGGATGCCGCCGTACGATCTTTCAAGGGTCCATTCATCATGTATGAAAGAAGGTGTTTGTCTTCGACTTGAGGGAGGCGCTTATTTCGCAGATACTGAAGCTGCCATCGTGCCATTAAAGGCTTCAGCTCTTTGTGGTAGAAATGACGATTGAGGAGAACGAGATGCGGGGTATACTGCATCTGCTTACTCATAATACCGTTTCTGATCACCATGGCGATGTTCTCCAGAATAGAGATGGCCTCTCTACTGTCCTGGAATTCCACGGACATCTTCTTCGTCGCACTATAAAAGATGGCATCCAAAAGATGCCATTGCATGTCCCACCGAAGACCTATTCCCAGCTTTGCACGTGAATAGTCGATTGGATCCTTTAAGCCAATGGGCCAGTTCAGCTCACTTTTTAGGGGATGCAACAGGAGATCAACTTCGTCCAGGAGGAGAACACCACTTCGAAACAACTTGAGAATTTCACTACAATAGTAAATATCTTCTGGATCGACTTGGGTCTGTACAATTTCAGATTTGTCTCGGAATCTTCTTGCAATAGCAGACATTGAGAAGGAGCCGAAAAAGCCATTGTTTGCAGGTTGTCGGCTTCCACCACGCCCGAATTTGGCTTCTTCGAGGATTTTCATCATCTCGACGAACTTGAGCATGAAAGATTTTATACTCGTTGGTGTTGCGCAGATTACCGCTCGGCTGTCACGAGCCTTGCACAACTTCAAATATAAGTCTTTCGTTATGTTGGAGCCTCTATTGAAACTGAACGTGAATACAGGCTTTCTCACAACCGCCGCAAACTTTTCGCGCATCACTCCTCTCGAGAATTCTAGAAGTGCGTGAGGTACGACTTGTGTTACAAGAGATTTGCCGTCCGCTAGCATCAACGCCAGCAGGGGTGTGACAACAGTGGTCTTCCCTGCTCCCATGATCATCTGGTGACACATGGATTGTCCGGAGCGCAGTGAATCCAAGAATTTATTGACCAAAATCACTTGGCTCTTGCGCAACATCAATGAGTACGTGAACTCGAACACAAGGAATCTTGGATCAAACTCGATATAGTTTGGGTTCTGTTGGCTTATCTTCATGAAATGTCGTTCATTGGTGATATCGGTCGCAACTTTCGTAGCTTGGAGGTCGATTTCTTGGCACAGCCTTATTCTCTGAGCACCATCATTAGTCGGTTTGACTTTGCGCATGAGGCCCATCAACTTCGACAGACTCGTCAAGGCCCTATCTGTTTGACTTATGCGGATAGATGTCAGCATGGCTACGACTGTCAAGCTTGTGACAGTCTTGTAGGCAACTCCCGACATGTATGGATTTAGTGATCGTATGTCATGATCAGCAGTTGTAGAGAGAATGGAGGCAACAAGAAGCTCAAACCATGCTGCTGGTTCTCTTTCACTAACTTGTCCAAGTCTGAATTTCAAGAAATTAATTTCACCATTGGAACCGCCCGCACCGGGGGTATCGCTCCGTTCATCGCTTGTCGCAATGGCGAGTGCCCGATTCATTAGGTTCCAAAGTGACTTTCGGTCAAAGTCCATTGCTTGATTCAGGCAGTTTATTAGTTTCGTAAGTTGCGCAATCGCAGAGTTGAGAGCCCCAGGATTAGTGTGGAGGGCGTTGAGTTCAGCTGGTTTGAAACCGATCAGTGTTGGCTTCCTTTCGGAATTCGCCTTTTGTGAGTATTTCAAGACATCAGTCGCGACTCGATTCATTGTAGCTTGCGAACAGTGAGTAGTGGCTGACTTATCCGCTGAAACGTCAAATGGTACAGCTCCAGATACCGGAGGAAGCCCCAATTCGGGGCGTGAAAGTTCGACAACAAAATTTTCGAGCTTCATTGGGGCTAAAGGTTTCGTAGCAAAAGCTTCCAATTGCTTCATTGGAATATTTACGGCAGCACAATTTTGGATGTCGAGGAGGAAGACGGAACGTGAGTAGTCAGTCAATCGGGGTACTACCCATAAACGATGTTGCGAATAGTTCTCGGGCCGAGACAAAATCATTGCTGTCCGAGGAATAGACTCGTTAAGCGTGGGCACGTTAATGATCATCTGTTTCACCGCAGTCTGCGTCAAAAATGCGTGCAACTCGTCCAGGAGGCGAGTGACGGCATCCTTCCCAGCAAACATCCCCTTTATTTTGTTCATACCACTATCGATCTTGAACTTAGGAATGTTGGGGTGTGCTGCAATCTGAGGGTTCTCAGATAGGATTCTAAGTGCCGACATTTCTGCGGTGCCCGATTTGAAATCGCCTGGAGGAACAAGGCGAAAAAGCAACCGTCCCCAGTTATGTGGTCTGTCATTCGGATGAAGTTTGAATGCCACTGTATTTGTCAATAGATCATACATGAGGGGGAAGCCGTACTTCGACGAAGTCAGCTCCACGCCAGAACTTAGTGCAGCGTTGATGAATTCAAGTGCCTTCAGTCCTCCGTACGCTACTTGATCCTGTACAATACCAAAGTTATTCGTTAGTAAGCCTTCGAAGCAACTGAAAGCGCATTTTCGAGATTATCTTACCTCCTCCGGGCGACTGTAAGCTGCACCGAAAAATTTCGACGTCAACATTGTCTTCTTTGGATTATCAAGAATGGTCGTGTCCGGTCCGATGTCGAAGTTGTCGATGGATGGTGGTCGTTCAGTGCCCAGTTTCACAGTTAAATTCTTGTCTTTGGGAAGGGTGGCAAGACTACTGACTGCTGTCACAAATGCCTTTCGATTCAGAAGTGTTAAGGATAACCTGCCCCTTGTATCTGCGCTGCAGAGCTGCAGCAATAGCAGCTCTTCCTCAGTGGTCAAACGGCAGGCTGACGACACCAAGGCATGCTTCTTGGCATATGCCTCCATCTCTTCAGCTACACTCCATGGACACTTCATGGTGGTTTCCTCGCCAAGGCCCACCGTTACAACGGACAGTTTGAGGCGACATGCATGTGCATCAGGATGAAAGTCGTTTCCGAGGAACTCCAATTGGTTGAAAATTTGTTGCTGACGAACAGTCCGTGTGAGAAGGTCAACGCACTGCAAGGAAAATCGAAAAAAACGACGAACTTACCTCCTCCGGTGTGAGATTCTCGCTGACGCAAGATTCGACCATCTTAAAGACCTCCTGGTACGATCCTGTGATGAAATACATCACCATCAAGTAGAGTGATGAAGCCAATGATGGAGTCACCAAAAAAGCCCTTGAGTTGTGTATCGGGTATAAATAGCATCGGACTCCGCCAATGTTGTCGATCCACTCTTGATTTCGTCGATCGAGAATAACTTGCACTGAAAGGCGAGTACCGTCGTTGTGTAACCTTCGCGGCAAGGCACAGCCTGGCATCAAGATGAACAAGTCGTTTTCGGCATTTTGTAGAACTATGAAGTGCGAAATCGTTCCAAGCAATCGATCCGCAATATCACGTGCCTCGGTGGAAACG
>SWEM01000431.1:0-26828 GCA_019593585.1 Nitzschia palea | reverse complement strand
CAGGAAATGGAAGAGCCAACGAAGAATGTATCAAGCAATCGATCGTTCTTCTACTTGGTGCAATGGAGCCAGTCCGTATAGTAGGAATCGATCGTACAAACAGTAATATATCATCGTCTTGACACCAAGCAAGGAGCCCGAAATAATTCACTGGTACCTGGCTTGTTCGTCTTCGTCGTTCAGGGAAATGGAAAAGCCAAGAAGAATGTATCAAGCAACCTATCCTTCTTGCTTCTTGGTGGCTGCGACGGAACAGTCGATAGAGGACTCGATCGTACCAAAGAACAGTAAATATATCGATCGTTGACACCAACCAAGGAGCCCGAAATATATATATATAACTTCGATTTATATACCGGCTTAATGCCAACTATTGCTAGATGCATGTTTTCCGGCCCGGGCTTCCACAGAAGCGAGGAGAGGGTTCATGAGCTAGGAGCTGGATGCAGACGATGCTGCATGCAACCTGTTGGTCTGGGCTGGCATATTGGTGGCATTTGGTTGCATGTAATGTTGAATGTTTTGGTTCGCATAGATTCCTAGAGTGGAAGCTTGGTTGAGACTGGCATTAATGGCTGGTGTAACGTCATGGCACCAGGCGAGTTTTGCTTCCATAGATCCGGGGCTCTGAAGGTGTTCGGCCGCAGTCGCGTAAGGGTATAACTGTCGATCAACAGGCATGATGGACATTTTGGACTGGTAAAGTTCTGCCAGCCTGGACTTTGTTTCAGCTTCAACTCTTGCCATTCTCTCAACGCTGCTCTTGTTGTGTTGTTCTTCATTTCTCATCTTCCACAAAGTGCACCATTGGGATAAGAGAATGTGTCCACATTGGCGGACCCATCTTGATGCTTCAGCTAATGGTCGCTCGTGATCGGGAGCTACAGCATGTGTAGTGTAACACCGAGTCCATTCTTTAGCCCAACGACCTCGGAAGAGTTGGAGCCATCCGATCTCATTTTGGTCCCTCAAAAGTTGATGGTATTCAACAGGGAATTCCTGTGTGGACACATACGCCTGTTCGTCGTGGAAGCTTCGCTGAATGCCCAGTAGAAGGAGTGCCAATATCGTTTGATCCGTGCTTGCGGTCTTGATTGTGGCTTTAAGTTTGTTAAGAGTGTCCAAGCGCCAACGTGCCCTGGTTGGGCTGTGACATTGCATGACGTGATTGTTGGTTTCCTCCTCACACGGGCAGCTGGGGCATTTAGCAGAAGTGTGCGTATTGTACCAATGTGTGTATTTACCAGTTGGGGCTATCCCATGTAAATGCTTGACAATTGTGGGACGTTGATCATCATACGGTGACACTAAAGTGGACAGCAATTCCCAATCAAGTTTGTGGATTGTGGTCACATTCCACTGAAACCGTTCTTGTAAGTATCTGTAGTATGATGGGAGGATTGCGGTGTGTCGTATTGCTGTTTTGTGTTTCCCTGTCACAGTGCGTCCCTGCACGATTAGGTGCGCATTAGTGTGTGGCATCATTGGAACTATGTTGTGATATATCCGGCCTTGGGGAGATGAATGAAATTCACTGGCTAGGGTGTCCGCATCACAATTTGTTTGCGCTGCAAGGGATAATTGCCGGTATGGGGTTGTCGAATCTTGATGGCTTTTAATCCATTTGGGTTTATATTGGATAGTTGTCATGGACAAAAATGTTTTTCCGATCTCGTGAATCACATCCCAGTCGGGTTGTAAAGATGAATTGGGGTAGTGATGGGGCTGTCGGAGTTCTGACTGGATGCGCTTCACTATTCCTTCATTGTCGATCCAATGACACACACATTGCCTGATAACTATTCCAGTGTATTCTGACAGGCGAAACAACAGCCGTCCTACGGCCAGCACGCCGTATGCTTCAGCACGAAATGAGCTTGGTGCATGCCCAGGAACAGGCCCTTGACCCAGCACGAGACGGCGCTTGCTAGTAACATGGGTGACCGTGAATCCAAATGAACCATACTTCTCATCAAGGACGGAGCCGTCGCTGGATAAGAAGAGGATTGAGCCTTCATTCAGCAGTGCGGCTAGTCGGGTAGGTTCTTCATTGAACACAGTGTTTTCCAGTAACTGGTACTCCCAAGGATCCAAGGTGCGGACGAACTCATGAAATGTTTGTACTTGTGGAGGACGATGGTGGGTTTCGTCAAAATTATCGCGTACTAAGAGTTTGTGGCCTATCCGGTACACATCCGTGGGGTATGCTGAGGGTGGTGGTGTATGATGTGAGCGATTGTCTGTCAGGATGTTGTAGTAGTGGCCATCACGCATGCATATCACATAGGTATTTGCCTGGATCCGGTGGAAGAGTCGTTTGGTGTCAGGGTCAAAGACCCATGAAGGACGCCGTCGGCATACGCCGTAAGTGGTCAGCCAGTTTTGCAAGGGTTCGAGTAGTTTCCGATCTTTGGAGGCTTTTGTCCGCAGGAATCGGCGCCATGTCCTGCGTGCGTGTGCATCGGGTCGCTGTTGATTGAAATATTCCTGGTTGAAGTCTTGAGGACTGGGATCACCGCTACCTTCCCATATGTCCTCCCGGATACAGTCGCCGCGGTCGTTGACGATGTCGGCCGCTGTAGTTGCTTGGTAATACCGTCGATAGGCGTTGATATCTTCAATTTCACCGGCATTAAAGGTTCCCAAGTTCAAGGCCTCATCCATAATATACCAGTCGTTCCTCCGCAGGATTTGGGGCACGTGGCTTTCTCCAAGCTCGATAGTTGCGTCGATCTTGGCTAGGGCTAATTTCACTCCTGCAATCCAAGGATTCGGCAGGTATGGTGTCTTTTTCTTAGGGAATTTCCAGATGGGCCAGGACACTCCGACATGAGCCTGGGCCCAGCTGAGGGCAATTGAAAGCATTCTGCCGGTTTGTTGGTCTGGACACCTTAGATGTTTAATTGCCGTCAAGATGTTGTGTACGGTTTGTTCAACATACAGCGGCAAAAAGCCCGCTCCACCGTGGGTGACTGGGGCAAACCTGATACATCGGCTCATTGCCCGGTTGTATCCGCATCGGGGAAGTATCACTTGTAGAAACGGCGTTTCAATTGCGTGACATTGTCCTTCAGTCAAGCTTGTCAGTGGAAACGGATATGTGATTGACGGAATGTATATACCGTGATAAAACATACGAGCCTCACTGCGGGATAAAGCGTTAGACATTGCTTCTGTTGCATACTTCGTGCTTTTTGCGATTAGAATTTCGACCTGTTTCTTCATGGTGCCGCTGGGGCTAAAGTGAATTCCTAGGCTGCGGCGGGTTTGATAACATGATACTTGCCGGACTTGTAGAGTCCCTGCAGGAGTTTGAATAGCCAGTGGTGGAGCAGTGCAGCTGCCTTGGAGGAATGGTTTTCCTCTGCTGGACCAGTTTGTTTGGATTACTTGGAAGGAGCATTTGGGGACCTCTAAAGCTCCCCCTGATGCCCAGAGAAGATCGTTCCAAAGTTGGGCGTCTTTGGTCATCAAGGCCACCAATTCTGCTGCTGTGGGTTGCGGATGTGCGTGAAAACGGTTCACTCTCTGGCTACAGTCGTCAACAAACCCTACCATGAAAAGTTGCAAAAAGTATTTGCCGTCGTATGAATAGAACTTGGCTCCATGGGCTTGTTCTGCGAAAGCATCAAATAAAGTGGATGCGACAAAGCACCATATCTGTGGGGACTGAAACATGGTGCGTTGTTTCAGTAAAAAAGTCCGAGTAACTTTACCTTGTTTTACAGTCAATGGATGAGTGGGATTGGAATTCATTTTGGAAGAAATTTCGTCGTCGGATATGGTTGCATAGGTCGTCAATAATTGCAATTGTGCTAAATTGACTTTCTGGCATTCATGATAGGGATCGTCGATATTGAGATAGGAGCACATACAGTTTCGATGTACTCTCCCGGCTCCACCAGAATTGGACTTCAGACGACCACATAAGGTATCTTGAGAGAGTTGGTCGCCCATCACAACCATCAGCGGTAACAAAGCCCTTCGTTCTACCATGTCACCGTTGTTTAACTTGACAATAACCATGGGGGGATTCTTTTGTGCCTCTCTCAATCCGTCCAATAAATAAGACAGACAGTCATGATAAAATTGAAGGTCGGACGAAGACTCGTCCTGGGAGCAGCGTTGTTTCTGGGGGACAAATCCTAAATGTCGCCAAGAATGTCGACTTTCCCGATGTTCCCGAGGGATAGCTGCAACACTGAAGAGGACTGGCTCAAGGCTATATCTTTGATTTACATCAGTGCCAGTCTTGTCCATATAAAGGATTATGGGTAGCATGATGTCGTTCTTGGAATCGAAGTCTATATATCGTTGGGTTGTGAATGTATTTCTCATCCATGGAGTATTCCACAACTCGTGTTCTGTCCCGGCAGTATCTACGATGTCTTGTACCCTGTTCGGCAAAATCTGGTGTAAGTTTTTACTGGAGCAGTGTAGTAAATCTTGGAGCATGTCCTGAAACGTAAATCTAAACACTTCCTGGTTGTTCACCACTGAACCTTGTATTCTGGGACGCGATTTATACCTCTTTTCAATCCGTCTCATCAGTGTCTCACGATTGAGGGTCTTCCTCACATCAAAACCATCATGTTTCGTCAACTTCTTCAGAAGAGCCACTAGATGGTTGTAGCAGATGCGAGGAGCACCAGCTGCATCTAACAGGGACATAATTTTATACGATGCTGTTTCATCCCGGGTCATTTGATCGAAACGATGGTGTTGATATTGAAAAGGATGTTCATTTGGATTGATATTTCCTACCGAAGAAGTTGTGGATTCAACTGTGACGTCATCATCGTCTTCGTTGGACATGTCGTCTTGATGGGTTTCTTTATAATTCAAGAACTTGTCCACATGCTCAATGTCTATGGCAGAGAACTGGTCGTTGTCACTGTCATCTAACTGCAAAGCGTTATTCGGGGTGTTGTCATGCAAGTTATTATTGTTGACGTCATCAAGAAAGATACTGTTTGGTGGTATCATACAGGCATCATTGCTTGTATTACTAAGGTTGGAGTGGGTACTACAGAAGCTGGTGTAACTACTACTTTGCTCGAGTATGTCTACTGAAGACTCGTCTGATGAAGATCGGTAACCTGCGACGTACGTATGGTTCTGTAGGGCATTCAAGGTTCTTGTCCTCCTTCTTTTGGATCTTCGCCGTTTATTAGAATACCCCATTGGCAATCTGAACACCTACGTTATATTCAAGCAAAACCAATTTTGCAAATGCAAACCACATTTTCTCACTTCATGACTGATTCTGGTATCACCCGGTCTCATTCTTTACCAATGACACACATTTAAAAATGGGGAAAAATGATTCAAGGTACGCCAGACTGAGATTGGAAAACACTATGCGATAGTGACACACATGCTTGACCAGAAAGCTCACCGGGCCTATCTTATCTAAATAAACAAAGTTTCAAATTCAAACAGGTATTTTGTTACGCGTAAGAGGCATGGCTGACACGAAAAAGCGGGCACGATGAACGATGCACCATTTCAAGGATTGAAATCCCGCTGCGACAAGCAACACAAATATTAATCATCGATATTTTGCCATGACTGTGCAACTACAAGAACTGGACCAAAATGTTCCTGCTCGGGAACCGTCAAATTATAAATATTTCAGGGCTACGAATAACAAACATGGAGTTCGGCAGGATATGGAAGCGTTGTGTAAGTTTGTACGAGAAACTCTCTTTTATGCGATGATTCACGATGCACGAGGTTCAGGGGCTAACCCGAATGATGAAATCATGGGTGAAAATGGAAAGGCCTGCCAGATCTTTGTCCATGTTTTCCTGCGGGACATGGAAAAAATATCAAATGTAGAATTGTTGGATGGCACACCTGAGGAAAAAGAGCAGTACTTGAAATTCTTGTGGAAAGAAGGTCTACGGGCCAGAGGAAAATACAATATTCGTAAAGCTTTGAGTAACGAAAAGTCAGCTGTATATGCTGGTATTTCGGAAAGTTTTAAGAGTAAGTGTAAATGGAAGGCGGGTGTGATGTTTTTTAAGGACCAAACTAAAATCATATCCTTGCTCATGTGCGCAATTTCAATAGAACTAGTTCACGATTGTTTTGTCAACAAAGTTCCCTTTCCAGCACTAGAAACATTCGAAGACAGGAAGACTTTTCCGAAGAGATACTTTCTCTTCTTCGACTTGTTTGTTCGAGCAGGACGTCATAATCGGGATCTTTGGAGGAAAGCAATCCGAGATAATAAAGGACAAAATGATATGCGGTTTGGTCCTGCAATCTTTGAGGCCCATGTGAGGACCACAGTTCGGGAGAACTACTTCAAGTGGATTTTCCAGCAACTGTCGGACATCCATGAGGTAGACGATGAAGACATTGACGCTTTCCAGATGGAATACGATGAAAACATCTACAACGACCTTCCGAGAGCACTCGTCTGTACACATAAAGAACTTACCAAGTTCCCATTCAAGAACTACGAGATCCATTACGGGGAGGTTCATACTGATATGACAAGCGAGGAAGAACAAGCTGAAGAAGATGACAATGATAGTTACTGTTCGGCAAACAGTGTTAATCCGCCGGATCGCCCAGTAACAACAAGTCCTAATCCGGCAGCCGGAAATGAAGACCACGGGGGGAAAAAGTTCTTCCTCGTTTACAAAAATGCGAATAACAATCGATTTAGCGAGATCAGAGAAAAGCAACGGAGAGATATCAAGAGCATAGTTGAAAAGACAAAAGGCCAGTACAAGGATATTCTAGCAAGCTTGAAGGACACCATAAAAAAAATTCGAGAAGTGAAGAAGAATCTAGCGGAAACTGATCCAATGCATAAAGCCGCAATTGCAGAAGCAAAAAAGAATCTTCGACTATTCAAAGATCCTTACGAAGAGGACAGCGAAGGCCCCATGAGAAAGAAGCGCCGACGATCGATTGAAAATCAGACCAGATTTTCCGACTCCAAGGTTACTTTCTTTTCCAAAGCAAACGAGGAGATGAAACGAGAAGAGCAACAAGGATTGCGGAAGTCGTGGGAATCCTTGTACAAGGAGATCTGGATCAAGCATTTGTTGGCTCCAAAGTCTCCAGCCATTGACATCCAGATTCCTCAAGTGAATTCCATTATCCGCGATATGGAAATGGATGTGAATCAGCTACTAGCAGATTGTGCCGGAATGGTGGAGGAAGTATGAAAACATGGAAATTTAGATTCAGTAAAATAAGACTGCAAACGCTTTGATTCAATGAATACGGTATGCATTTGTCAAGGGTGAAATGATTTCAACAAACCAATGAGATTAGATGTGTAATGTGCCTGGAGAAGTTAACTCCAGGGACTTGCTTGTTCCCCCATCCGATTCAGATAATAACGTACTGATTTTAGCACACCCAAATCTGATTTCAGAAAACCAAAACCAATTTTGCGTACTCCCCATAAATTTTTGTACCCTTTGAAAGTTTTCCTTCACTGAGCAACATACTTAGAGAATAGCAGAATTTTTCCATAAGTATATGGATTCGCCGTTACAATTTTAATTAACGTAGGAATTCTGACGGACAGAAATCAGACTGGAGCTGTTTGGGGTTAATCGAATAGTTCAAAAACTAGCAATTTCAATTAACCTATTCGTGCTGAAACACGAAAATGGGAGTGGAGCTGTTTGTTGTTAATTTAAAAGTACCAAAACCAGGTCTCCGATGGTGTAGCAACGCCTGTGAAGAGATGACCGAGAAGGTAGAAAGCTGTTAATGCAATCAAGCGCCAGATGGAATGACGGTAACCCCGAACTTGAATCACAAGAGATTTGAGGGCAAAGAACTTGTCTGGAGGCTGGCGTTGAAGCCAAAAGAGAAAAGCAATGCATAGCAACAACACAGCTTCAATCACTGCTCCAGGAGCATCGTCCAAGAAGGCTGCGACACGGATGATGCGATGGAACGAATTGAAAAGTCGAACACAGGACATCTTGATCCGAATGTGCGAAAGGACAAAGAAGACTTCCGGGAGAGCACAAATGGGAATTGGTGGTCTTGGTGGTGGAGGCTTCCTTGCATTGCGAATGCACAACCGTTTTGAAGCATGGTTTGAGAGTAAGACTTGGTGTGAGACAGAACCAACAACATCAAACTCGCAGCAAGACAAAGCATCCAACAGTCAAGGGATCCTGAAGGTACTAAAGACCAGGTGAAAATGAAAGGCAGCAGTGGCAACAGTAGTGCAATCAAGATAGGCCTGTAGAAGCTCAAGATGTGCTTCCACAGGCGTGTCCTGAGTCCTGAGGATGGCCTCAACCTTGCTGTCAACTTCATCATCTGACAGATTTCCTTTCTGCTGGAACATTGTCGTGAGGGCTTCACGATCATACATTGTCTTGCTCCCAGGATAGGTTTTCTTGGGTGCCGAAGAGTTGGAATTGGGATTGCCACCTTGATGAAGTTTGGTACACTGTCCGGGTTCATGAGCAACCCACATGGCAACATTGCCATGCCCTGGACCGTTGCACCAGCGATAAGTTTTTCCATTCTTCTTCAACTCATTAGTCGTGGAGGCAGAGCGATTGTACTTCCACTTGGATCCTTTCTTCTTGTTCCCGCCACTAGAAGACTTGCTTGTTTGAGCCGGAGCAGTACTCCCTCCTTTCTTGAGAGCCTCAACTTGAGTAGTGCTGAGGGCAATGATCTGATCATCTTTCTCAGAACGCTTGCCCCAGGTGCCTAGGTCTCTCAACTCAACAAACTCCTTGTCAGCTCTATCCATGAGCTGCTCAGCAGAACTGAGGGAACCAGAGTTCAACTCATTCTTCCAATAGTCGACTGCATGGAGAAATTCTTCATTGGTAGCCGTCTTGTAGGCGCGGAAGAGGCTGATCAAAGTATCGGTTTCATACGCTCCACTTCCTGCCGCGATCAGGTCAGCCAGCTTCTCCCGGACGTCCTGATTGAGGGCTTGCACATTCCACTTGTATTTCTTGAGTGTCAGCTCGTAAAAACGCTCCTTTATAGCGAATGTGGAAACTTGGGTAGCAACAAAAGTTTGATCCAGCACAGTCTTCAAAAGCAGAGGGCAATCTTGGTCCATTGCTGCCAACTTAGTGCTCAATTTCTTCTGTGGAGTGGCTCCAAGACTGTCATAGACGAAATGGAACATCATCAAAGAGTTGATCTTGGGCCTGGCTTGTGCGTGCGTTGTTGGCACGACTTGGTCTCTGCTTGTCTTGTCTGCAAGAAGCACGTTGGTGATGGAGATCTTGCAGTAGTGAGTCAAAAGATCCTTTCCTCCAATCGTCAGGAGGCTCTGCCATTTGCATTTCTTGACTCTGTTGGAGAGGTCAGCAAGAAAGCGAGCAAGATCTTTACCATTGCCGGAGAACTTGTTCTCGAGAAGTTTGATTCCCTCATCCCAGAGCAATTTGCCTGTTTTGGTCGACAGGTCAATGTCGCCGTCCCATGGAGATAGCAGGATTAACTGGGGTGGATGGGGAGCCGGTTGCTGGGCTCCTGGAACTGGTGCTGGTTGTTGCACGATGGGAGGTAGGGCGTTTGGGTCCGCCATGTTTTGCTGCCTTCCGGAACAAAGAGTGACAATCTTGAGGGTAGTGAAGAGGCAAGCAATCGGTGTAGTAGTTCACTTGATGGATGTTGAGGGTAAACGGTAGAGTTTACAGAGAAAACCTTGGGCTCATAACCTGCGATGTAACCTTTTGTTTAGATTGTGTGTTAATTCTATTGCTAATGCAATGTAGAGAAAGACCTTTAGTCTTGAAATGTAATGACTTTTCCTGTAGTACGAATGAGTGTAGAAAGTGAACGCAAGTTGTCAGAAACGAAGGCACTGTGACCCTTGACCCTTGACAGTTGACAACACAAGACTGTTGTCAGAGACTGTTTCCAAGTCTTTGTTTAATAGACTAGGCAAAAGAATCAAGAAGCAAGTAGCCACGTTGAAGACACCATCCCGTAAGAGAATTTGAGAAATGTGACCGGGAAAACTTGGGGACGAAGACGTTAAAAGACGTTAAGGAACACGCAACAGGTTTGTCACAGTGTCTCACTTTTGTTCACGTTACGTCACATCACGTTTCCTCACACTGGTTGACTATTACAAATCCTATTTCCGAGAAAGGTTGGAAAAATCGGCTCTTGAGTGCTCTCTCATTGTGGGAAGAAATGGGAAATCACATCACATTTGGTGACACCAGAGTGACGTTTACCTTGACCTGTCGGAGGTGGAGCGGTTTTGTTGATCCACTGCAATCAACCAGTAATGTTGCCAACTACATGGCCAAAGCCCTGACTGAGATATTTGGGTGGCAGCGCGTCAAGAAAAGCAAAGAGTCGACGTTCGATTTCCATATTCTCCTGCAGGTTCTTGTGCGACTCTTGAGCTCATAACTTTGGTGCGACCGCTGGCTATCGAGGAGTTACCAAAGCCTGGTTTCAAGCAGGTAGAGTCGTTCATTCTAGCAAAAGCAGCTGATATCCGATCAAAAAATGTTGTACTGGATCCCATGTGTGGTCGAGGTACCTTTCTGATCGAGGCGGCCACGTTTTGGCCAGATGCAACTTATTTGGGTGTAGACACGTCGGCAGACCAGTTAGAGGATGCCCATGTGAACTGTCAGTCTGCAAGAATTTGTGTACAACTCAAGAAGGGTGATGCCACCGATTTGAAGCATATACGTGACGCTTCTGTGGATCGAATACTTTGTTGTCCGCCTTTTGGCCGACAATTCGACAAGAAATCAAGAACTCTTTATTCGGATTTAGTGGTAGAATGGTCTCGCGTCCTGAAGGACAATGGTGGAATGGTCCTACTCATTGATATGGACAATGTGGAATCGTTGATCCAAGCTATAGTCCAAGCAGGGTGTAGAGTATCATTTCAGCGCTCACCGTTCCGGCTAGGACGGCTACATGCCACAATACTGGTTATCCATAAATCCAATGGGGCGGTCTTCGGAGAGAACACAAACTCTGGCATTTTCGACTGGGAAGTTGGAGACATGACAGGCCGTGCTCAGTGGAACTATCTACGTTCTGAGGCGTTGCCAAAATTAGCGCCAATTCGACCTGTCAAGGCTACATTATAGTCCCAATGTGGTGAATTACAATATTAAGCGAATAGAGGCGTTGGCTCACTAAGAGTTTTGACTCTCTTTTTCCTGTTTTTCTTTTTGCTTTCGAAGCATAACCTCATTCCATTTCTCGAATTTCCGCTTCATTTGCTCCTGCTTTTCTTCTTGATGGCGATTCAAAAAGCCCATCAAACCACTATCGCTGCCAGAAGACATGGGCGCGGGGCCTACCAAGTCCTTTGATGTTAACTGTTGCGGAGAGTGGAATGTCGACTTTCGAGGCTCAAGTTCTGGTTCAATTTCCAGCGACCTCGACGCCATCTTTGCAAATCCACCGAGTCCGTAGCTTGTGCGCTCGTCCCGAGCTTGTCGATAGTATTGAAGTCGGCGTTCCTGTTCATCTGCGATCTCGTCGGCGTCCATCCCTTCGTATTGACTCAGCAATTCTGGAATGCTGCTGTAGTTTTCTCGCGCAATCTCGATCAAGAATGGTGTAATTCTGGCGAGAGTATTATCGTCACGGTCATTCGGATCATTGTATGGTTTGATACGAATCAGATTTTCAGGATTCAAAGCTGACTCTGCCGGGTCATCGTCTAGTACTATCATGCGGTTGATGTTGCGGTTGAGTCTCTTGAGGTCCTTCATGTGGACCCCATCCTTATAGTAGGTTGCGTCACGATAAAGACGATGCATAATACATCCCGATTTGTCCAGAGATGTGACGACCGGATCTGCCACCGCATCGATCGAGGGAGAATACAGCACGATTTCATAATACTGCGCCATATCCAACAGAAACTTGTCAACCCCTGGCCTCTTAGCATGTCGCCAACCATACTTTCGGTCCCAAGTGGAATGCACAAGAGTGTTCTCCAAGTCAAGAACAAGAGTGTGGGGAACAGGAATATCGTGTGGTACATTGGGCATCTAAAGGGAGTGTGAGGTACAAGGAAGCACGTGGGAGCTTACATGACTGCATGGTACGGACCTGTGACCAATCTGGGAGAAGTTTGTCATGAGATGGCTTTGCGATTTCATCAGTATATGACCGGACGAACCCTGTCAGTCCAATCATCTCGGAAAACTTGGCAGGAGGACTATTCTCGTCACTGAAGCCCCAAACCAAGAGGGCAGACGGAACTCCAACTGCAGCATACCATACCCATCGGGATGCCATGAATCTCCTGGTGGCAACCGACCCGCTACTGGCTGAAGCAGCTGCCGCCCCCGCTTGCTGTAGAAGCTGAGCCGCTCGCTCCCTACGACTAGCACGAAGGGCCGCTCGTTCTTGACGAGAGATTTGCTTTCGAAAGATCGGAACACTTGATGCAAATCGCGACGTCATGTTGGTGAGTCCGGTTGCTTGGCGGCCGCCTTGGGATGCCATGCGAAGCAGCGAGAGTCTACTTGCAAGCATATTGATCGCCTTATCCTTAAGATATTTGCAATGGGAAAGTTCTGGTCGAAGATTGACTTTTCGTTATAACAACGGTCGTACGGATATTCACATCCAACACATCACGACATATGGATTTTACATTTTCACGATTTTACTGCCAGCCGCCACCACGCACAGGTCTACCCGAATCACGGACAGACCACACGATTCTCGTATTTTCAACTATCAGTAGTAGGGTATAATACCAGGTACTAACTATGAGTTCACATTTTCAAGTAAAGGAAGCACGCTGTCATCTTGGACCGCGGACAACGTCAAGTCGATTCCTCTCATTCCCTCGCACCCCTTTGGCGTAAACCATACAAGACTGTATCGTTCGCCTACAAAGGGCATGGTCCAGTGCCGTTGCTTCCAACCATTGAATTCGATTGCCTTGTAGCGAATATCATGCTTCTCACCTTCAACCATTAGTTCCCCACCAGCGTACGTTCCTAAGCCAACAATCAAACTTGTTGACTGTCCTGCTCCGGCACCACTATCGGTGTGCGGTCGAAATTGCGCGTTTCGATTAATGGCAATGGTACTACTCGGTTCACGATCTGGACAAAGGACGCGCTCCAATTCAAAAGCAGCCCGAACTAACTCTGGAAACAAAAAATTCGATTTCGGTTGCTTGTTGATGCCTCCTGGCATCAGCCCCACCGAGAAACTGCCACTAGCACCTCCTTGCCCTTCGACAAAACCGTACGCCGACGAACGGCTTTCTTTGTTGTTTCGAGCTTTCACAAGTGCCATGGATAAAGATGTTGCCGCCTGCTGTTTTGCTTCATCGCTGTCCGCTGTGGATACCATGACTAGCTGCCGTTTCAGTGTCGTCGAGGGCCACTGGCCGGACTCATCAATCTTTCGAAGATTATGTAATACTTCCTTGAACGCCTCTGGTACTCCAGGGTCCAAGGACTCCAAGGATGAAGTGTCCAAAGGTTGTGCTGTGTCGGTCATCTCCTCGATTAAGCTGATCTGAGCAGTGCCAGGTTGATTTGCCGATTCTTGATCAACTCGCTCTCGTTTCCATTTCTTGTAATCTTCTAGTTGTTTCTTTGCCTTTTCTACCCATGGAAGCAGTACGCTTTCGGTCCATTCTATTTCATTGTTCAAGCGTCCATCTTTCTCATCGCGACCTTTGGATAACCACCGCCTCGCCATTTCTTCGTGGAGGGTGTCATGCCAGTCCTTGACTCTTTCCAACGTACTTCGTTGATTCCACCCACCAGGATAGCGGTCTGTGCTCCTCGCACTTAGAATGGACTTTAGCTTGCCCTCCCAACTCATGTACCGGGCTTCAGCTGCTACCATTCCACGGATTGGGGCCGGTGGTGTGGGAATCAAGTGTGGATAACTTTCATCGAAAACACAATCGATTATGTCGTGATCAATCAAATTATTGGCCAGCGCGAGAAATAAGCCGATGACATGGCAAACTTGACCGGTCAAGAACATGTCACCAGTTATGCTGAGTACAATGAATGGTTTAGCATGTGGGTCTATGGAAGGAAAGTTGAGGGTCGCTCGATGATACATGCGGTCCATTCTACGACACGCGAGATATTCATGGGCCATGAGGGTGGGGGTAAAGTTGTGAAATCGTTTTCGTCTCAACAAGCGGTGATGTGGAGCGACCATACCATCATCATTTTGAGGGTGGTGTATCGATGGTCCTTGATCTTCTTGTTTCTTGGCTTTTTTCCCCTTGTTTGCTTTCTTGGAACTCATTTTACGCTTTTGAAGGCTAAAACTTTTTTCCATGACCGCCCCTTTGTCTTGCATGTCCAAGTCGACAACTTGAGTGGTGAGATTTTGCATAATCTTTTTCAGTTGAAAGAGATACATCCGAGTCTCTTGGTCTGTTTTATGTGCATCGGAGATATGCGAGTGGTTCAAATTGGTTTTATGATTTTCTTCAAATGGTGGTAGTGACTCTAGTTTGGATCGAAAATCTGGCACATTCCAAGAAATAAAGTCAATTGGAAGGAGATATTCCACCCGTCGATGACTGACATCCATTTCAGCATTGAATCTAGTAGCACTTGGAACATCTTGGCGTCCCAATATTCGCAGTAAACATGGTTCAGTCGATGCAAATTGTGAATTCACAATTTCTTGAATTTCATCGAGCCATTGGTCGACGGTTCGATTGCCGCGAATTGGTGGAAGCTTTGTAGCAAGAACTTCTGTCAAGACACCAGTATCCTCGTCTTGTGCAAGAACATCTAACGCACGTTGTGAATTGCCATAAGATCGATTGTATTTCATGACTTGCACTTCCTCCGAGGTATTGGACGGCAATCTTCGATCGACACCACTCTGCCACTGTTGGATTGCCTGCAAGAGGAGATTGGCAGCATCATCCCCATTCCGTATTTTTCCAGGGACTGGCATGTAGCCGAAAAGAATCAAGACCCTGATTCCCTTGTCGTTACCCCGAACTTGTTTACAAAAGTGCTCATACTCTTGCCCTGTCAAACATGCACCGTCGGTATCTCTCAAATGTTTAAACAGTGCATTGCGCGAGGCGAAATCGGCTCCACATCCCGAACACTTTTGTTGAGTGGCGCTAGTCGATTGTTTCGTTTGTTTTTCTGTCTTATCCTCGATCATTGTTGCTTTGTTATAAGGCTTGTGGCGATGTCAACAAGGAAATGGCCAGGTTTCAATTCAGATTTTGTCGGCAGTTGGCCACAGTTGGTGGTGCTCGCGCATTGTGTCACAGTTGTCAGTCAGTACTGAAACGTAACGAAGTCAGACGATTCACGAATGATACTTTGAACTACTGTCACCGGTGATGTTAGACAACCCTTGTAATGTTACCAGGTAGTAAGTAGCACAGAGACCTCGACTGGGCTCTTGATGTAACAATAGAGTACAAGTGCTGTACTTGTACCTGGAATAGGATGTAACTGTAAATTGTACTACCGGTAGTAAATTTTAACAAAAAAAGCTTTCGTGTAGTCCAAAACATGGAATCCATTGAGTCCATTAAAAATGACTGATGCGACTTCGCTTTCACCCCGACGTTCGCTTGGCATCCTTCAGTTTCGGACCCATCGGTCGCCGTAGTCAAGCAACCTGGTCTTCTACCGATGGCACCATTTGATTGCATTGTAGTACTCTCAAAATCCTTTGAATCATGGCTCGTCGTTACGATTCCTCGACAACGACCTTCTCTCCTGAAGGTCGACTCCATCAGGTAAGTGAAAGATGGTACGAAGGTCAGATAGATGTGGTTACTATCGATTGACATGCCTGTCTCACGGTAATCTGCCAATATGCGTAAATCCACTTGCAGGTCGAATATGCGATCGAGGCGATCAACAATGCAGGGACATGTGTGGGGATCTTGGCCAAAGATGGAATTGTGATGGCTAGTGAACGTCGGATTACCAGTGGATTACTGGCACCGGCCAAGGTACGCCGAATCAAGCGATGAAAAACGGTATTCCGGATGTATTTCAAAAAATGATACAACCTTCTCACACCCAAGCTACTGCTACTGTTGTGTTTTCGCCTCGTAGGTCTCGGAAAAAACCTACCAGCTTTGCCCCCATGTAGCCTGTAATGTTGCTGGTTTGACGGCGGATGCCAACATTTTGATTGATCAAGCTCGACTACGAGCCGGCCGCTACGCGTATCAATATCAAGAACCTATTCCGGTGGAACAATTGGTAGAATACGTTTGCAACTACAAACAATTCTATACGCAGCGTGGAGGACTACGGCCCTTTGGTGTTGCCTTTTTGTTTGCTGGATACGATGAACAGTTTGGCTTTCAGTTGTATCAATCAGATCCTTCGGGTAACTACAGTGGTTGGAAGGCTACGGTAATTGGTGCAAACAATCAAGCGGGAAAGTCGTTACTGAAAACAGAATACAAGACTGGAGAAGAAGGGGAAGAATCAATCCCTGGCGTTCAAGAAGCATTGAGATTGGCTGTCAAAGTTCTGAACAAGACAATGGATGCCACTGCTGCCGCAGCTGCTGAGAAAATGGAATTATACACAATGACTTTGGAAAACGGAGAGTGCAAGCATCGTATCTTGAAAAATGAAGAGGCACAAGAAGTCATCGATGCTGTGGAGGCAGAAGGCGCTTCAGCAGGAGACTCTTAGATTCCTTCACTATAACAAAATCATCGACAATCGAAAATGGTCCTACTTGGTTACCTCATTAGCTTTGCTTTAGATAGCTGTTCTCTCTAAGAATTATAATGCCGACGGCGCAGCATCGTTGGTTCGCTAACAGTAAACTCACAGTGGACAAAGTCGTCTGAAGGACAGTAACTGTCAGAAAAAATTAGGCTTCAGTTTACGCGAGGCCGCACCAAAAGGAACTTTCCGTATCCGCTGATGGTGCAACTTTGTTCGTACAAGCTCCTTTCTAGAAAAATAGGTGTGGTCTAGAAAATAGGTATGGTTGCGTTTGCGTTGCTATTGGATATAGTTTCCTTCCTTACTCAAGTCATCTCGAATCAAAACACTGGATGCGCCTTTCCAGGGAAAGCCAGAACGCACGTCCAAAGTGCGAAATGGGAACTTTTGTTTTCTGCTGCTCATGGTTCATACAATTTCCCGGAAGACTTGACAGAGGCTTCAAGTACCTTGGTAAGCGTCTTGTGAATTTCGTCCATTGTTGGTCGGTTGGGAATGCTTTCGGACCATCCGCGGCGAAGCAATCTGCGGATAGCTACGGGCCATGACCGAGGCACTGCAGGTCGTTCCCCGAATAGTGACACACTTTCCTTCACTTGGTTTCCTAGCAGCCCTTCGTATGGCTTTGTCAGCGCCATAATTTCCCACAAAAGTATAGAGTAGGAAAATACATCAGCGCGAAGGTTGTATGGCTCCTTGCGGATAACTTCTACGGCCATGTATCGCGATGTGCCAGTGTTACCGGCGAGCTTGAACGTCGTATCGGGATCAGAATGGTAGGGGATTTCCACAGCCAAGCCAAAATCAAAAATTTTCAATACCTCGTCGTAGTCAAAGCCAACATTGGCGGGCTTCAAATCACGAAACAGAATGCGCCGCTCATGCAAATAAGTGACTGCAGCAGCAACGTCAACAGCCGTTTTGAGCCGTTCTTGAAAAAGACGGTTTTTCTCTGTATTCCGACCTTTCATTAATCCCTTTTTGGTCTTAGCATCCTCTCGCCAGAAGGATATCTTCTTGGCAAGTGTAAGATTCAGGCGGTCCAATATAAGGAAGAATCCATCCGCCCTACCGGTTGTGGCAAATCCGCCAATACCAGCTGCTGCCCAGCCTCTCAATTGTATAATATTTTCATGGTCTAATGCTGACAAGAAATGAGCTTCCATCACAAGATCCTTTGCCCCAACGACAAGTTTCTTTGGATTAAATGCTAGCTTCGGGTTCAGATGCTTCACAACATACCTTCGCTTTGGGTCCACTGGTTCTTCTGTTAGCTCGGATTCCACGTTGAAATGATCCAATTCATAAACATTGGAAAAGCCTCCAAATGCAATCAATTCGCCAAGTTCAAAATCCTCTCGATCAAACCGGGGGAGTTGATAAAGGCTACAGAAACGTTGCACATATGCCGAGGATGCCACAACTTGTGCCACTCTCATTTCCGTTCTCTTAACAAGGCGCTCCGCCAAATCAGGCGACAACCCGTAATCTGCATCTTCACGGTCTTCGCTGAGACTTATTCCCGTGTCTCCAGTTTGTCCAGTGCAATGCGTGTCTCGATCATAACTCCTGTGAAGCTCATAGGAAGGATGACTTCGCCGTGGTCCTCCGCCGCCACCTCCCAGTGAATCGTCCGATGATGCTCGTGAAGCCATTTATCTCGTTCTAGGATTCAACGTTGCTCTCCTAGAGTGCGAATATACAAAGTATGAAAGGCCTACTCAAAGTCTTTCACTGTCAGCGACAAGCCTCTTGGTGGTCCAAGGTAAGATAAGGAATAGATTAGCACCTCAACGACGACAGTCATCCCAATCTTCGCAATCTCTGGCCCAGGCACGCGAAATTGGTTACCACCAGGTAGCCTATTTATCGTGTTTCCATGATGATGTCATGACGAATAGCGGAAGAACGAGTTCCCACTACCGCAACTGCCGCTCTTCACTGTCAAGGTTTCAAAGATATGCCTATTGTGTTCGCCATTCAACAGCGCTACTTAAGGGGAGAATGAAGATGATCCAGTTTCTCAACAAGTCCCTAGTCGACATTTCTGTGGGCGTGGTCATAATGACTCTTTGGTAGAAACCGTCCGGAAAATCGCTGACCGTCGTTCTATGTGAAAAAACTCGAACTAGTAGACCTGACAGGACGTTAGAAACAAAACGACCAGCGTAACCTTTTATTGTTGCCATCTGGTAGTGACTCACTGTCACTTCGAACAATACAAACAAACGTACCAGGTAGTTGTTATAGTTGTGTACCAGGTACTTTACAATTAATGTTCTGTTCACTGCTATATTGTTGCTTGCTCTAGAGACCTAACTTGATACAACTAGGCCCAACTCCTTCAAAATCTCTTCCTCTCGTGTTACCATTTCCTCGTATTCATCATCTTCCTCATGGTCGTAGCCAACCAGATGCAACATGCCATGGACCAAGAGCATGTGAATCCGTTTTTCTGGATCGTCAACGGTGGCCATTGCACCAGAAACACCTCGATCATCGTCATCTTCAAAATCATCTTCACTATCTTCTTGACATCTTCGCATGACATAGGGTACATCTACCAACATATCTCCCAAAGTATAGTAGTCTGGAACATCGAATTCAGGTTCCTTTAAGAGACCTGGTCGTTTGGCCTGTAAAAAGGGAAAGGACAAAATATCGGTAGGGGCGTCAACTCCACGCGACTCTAGATTGGTTTCTTGCATTTCATCGTCGTCTACTAAGAGAAGCGTCACATCATATGTTTCATAGCCCAATATCTTGGAGATTCGTCGTATCGTGTCATGTAGTGCTTTTTCATTAATTTTCTTCAATGCGTCTTGTTCATTGTAGATTTCGATAGTCCCCAATGGACTACCAGGGATGCCTCGTTTCGTTCCAAATAACCGAACAGTTGTCTCACAACCTCTTGTGAGTTCGTGGACGTGCGTCACTGGTGCTCGGCAAAGCCGATTTCCCAGCAACAAGGAAGTCGACCGTCCAGCAATTCTGGCCAAGGAATTCGACATAGTACTAACACAATAAGAATTGCTGCCAATGGCTAAGATCACCAATCCGACGATACTAAAAATCCTCTCACAATATTTTCCTGAAGAGCCAATAATGGCCATCACGAATGGTTCCACTCGACGTCTAATTAGATGAAATACATTGCCTTGATGATGGATTGCTTGATTTTTGGGTGGACGTCGTCTTGACGGACGCGGACAGAGTATCTTTTGTGACCATGTGCGACCGTCGACCGTCGACCTTTCCGGGATGTGACGACAACGAACGAAAAAGAACAACGCGAAACTTTACCGGAACACTTCATTTCTCATCAATCCACTACGCGTCATCGCTCTCACGACACGAGTAGTTGTGAAGCAGCAATAGCCATTCACAGCTCATAAACGACAAGAAAATGACAATTAAAGTAGATGAGGAGTATCAAAAGGCCGAGTATCTCAATTTCTGCTCGTTGTCGGATGAGGAGATTCGGCGTCTAGCCAATGGAAGTGCTAACGACCGAAAAGCAGCGTGTTCCAACTTGAAAGGTGTGACGGTAGAAGATGTTCATTCGAGGGTTGATATGAGCATATGGGAAGAATTGATTACAGTTTTGTTTCTGGCATGTGGGGTACCAAATGGTGTCTTTGTGATTCCAACGTTGACATTTTTGGTCGGGAAATTCGTCATTGGCAGCATTTCCACGGCATTCTTGGGACTCGGTATTCTCCTACTTCCTTTGGCCATCCTTCCGCAGTCTTTTGTTCCTTCCGTGTTGCAAAGCTGGCTCGCTATTCGAGTTGCCAAGTACTTTAGTTTTCGATTCATCTTTGAGGACAGACCGCCTCCGAAAAATCCTCAAGATCCCAACTACCGACCTCGTATCCTTGTGGCTCCTCCCCACGGAGTTTTTCCTTACGGCAATTTATTGGCCATGATTGTGTGGCCTGTCGTGACTGGGAGTACATTTCGAGGTCTTGCGGCCTCCTCGGCATTGCGCCCACCTATATTCAAACAGATCCTACGTTCCATGGGTGTCATTGATGCTTCACGACACATTGCCCGCAAGGCCTTGGCTGATGGCGAAAGTCTCGGTATCTCAACCGGTGGAGTAGCAGAAGTGTTTGAAACGAATGCGGACGATGAATGCATCGTCCTCAAGCAACGAATAGGTCTCATTAAACTTGCCATTACGACCGGAGCAGATTTGGTGCCATGCTATCTGTTTGGAAACACGGAGCTCTTGAAATGTTGGGCTGGGGAAGGAATCCCACAGGGTCGCACCATTCTCGAAAAGATATCGAGAAAGGTTGGCTTTGCTCTCATCATTATCCATGGCCGATTCGGATTGCCTATTCCTTACCGTATTCCGGTTTTAGGAGTCATGGGGAAGCCCATCCCCACCTACCAAATCAAGTGTGACGAGCCATCTCAAGAACAACTTGACAGCATTCAGAAGCTATTGTTGGATGAGATGGAGGAAATATTTGAACGTTACAAGGGTCTTTACGGGTGGGACGATAAGAAGCTCATTATTAAATAGAGATTCACTTCCATGTTTTCTGCCTAGTCGTCTCCTGTGAAGAAATCCCAAAGCGTTCTGAGGACACTTGAAGATGTACTAGCTGCTTCCTCGACCACACCAGAATCGAAAACTTCTGTCGCTGCATCGCTAGTATCATTCCATTGGCTGTCATCCATTGGTGGGTTAAGTTGGTCGGAAAAGCTCGTTTCGTCCGAGAAGGAATTCTCGTCGCAAGTTGTTGACGTAGCATCATCTGTAAAGGTGGTCTCCTTGAATACTTCATCGGTTCCGCCTGACGCGTCGGCGCTGCTGTTGCCTGGATCCGACGATGGCGTCACGTCACGCGGAGCTGCGTCGCCGAAAAGCTCGGACGGTGTGTCTGCATCTGCATTGGATCCCATCATTCCCGACGATGCTATCGTAGCTTGTCGATCTGCTTCAATCGCTTGTTCTGATGCCGCAGCCATACCTCCAATACCAGCGTCACTGGCCGCTCCAGCTCCAGCAGCGTCGGCACCACCACCCGCTGCCTCACCAACCGTCTCGGACGAACCTCCCCCACCGAGACCTATTGGAATACCGATGCCAGGTCCTCCACTAGGTACCCGACGAGCAATCTCTGCGATCATGCGATCCGGTGGCATTCCTTGGAGCCAAACCTTGCCCGGTCCCTGTAATGTGGTGACAAACAAACCTTCCCCTCCAAACATGGCGTTTTTAATACCAGGCATCATTTGAATATCATACTCCACGGTCGAAGTAAAAGCAACAATACTTCCTGATGTTACTCGAAGGATTTCGCCTTCTTCAAGATCTTTTTCCACCAGAGTCCCACCGGCCTTGATCAGAACATCACCCTGCCCGCTCAAACGCTGTAAGATAAACCCTTGTCCACCAAAAAAGCCAGTCCCTAACTTTTTGGTAAACTCCATTTCAACATTCACACCTGGATTACTGGCCAAGTAGGCACCTCGTTGACATATTAAGGTCGAGTTGTCATAATCTTCCAGTGACAGGCGGACAATTTTGGATGGAAAGTCTGTGCCCAGCCCAACTATTCCTTGTTTGTCGCCATTATAGGTAAAATCCGTCAAGAAAACATTTTGACCCGTCATTAAACGAGAAAATGCTGCCGAAGCACCTTGTAAGTCGGTATTCATCTCCACACCGTGGGTCATGAAGAGCATGGCTCCACTTTCGGCGCGCAGTGTTTCCCCTGGCCGGAGAGTGACCATGGCAACCTGTGACTCCTCCCCTTCAATCTTGGCAGATACAGAAAAATCAATCAACGTTGAGGGTAAATTCGATCCAGAATCCGATGGAACAAGCGCCGCCGATGACGACGAAGACGTCAAGGTCGACGAAAACCGCTGGACCGAAACGCTAGCACGTCGATAGGCAACTTGGTGCGCACAATATCGGGTTCCAGTTCTCGAGACCATTCGAGATGCCATTATAGAGGCACTCATCCTTACGACCTCAGTCTGTATTAAAAAAAGGCTTTGTCGGTTATTGTTGTAATGTCAAACGTTCATTCGAAGTAAATAGAACCTCCAAGGCTTCGTTCCACGAATGAGAGGTGATTCACACACTTGTGACTGTGCGTCAATGGGTCCGACTGGTGACTGATACGTGACTCATGCCTAAACCGGTAGTACAAGTTAGAACAAACTCTACCCCGCAGGTCAAACTGGGATGTAAATTTTTATTGATGATTACCGGTATATAGGTTGAACCAATAAGTTGCTAAGTGCTGTGTATTTGAATCAATTTTAGCGGGTCATTGAACGTTGGTTGCCACTATAGCTTCCAAACGTCATTTAGTTCTAATTAGGTTCTCAAGGATAAGGCCGATCTGGAAAGTCTTTCCATGGCTTGAGGTCGTAAGCTGACTCCCACTCCTTGGGAGGGGCCTCTTTTTCTTCGCCTTGCTTTGCCGGCTGATCTGGACTGCACCACTTTTTCACCAAAGCGTAGGCTTCCTTGACACGAGCACGATTCCTTTCGGGAACTCCAGCAAGGTCATCGACAAAGTAATCCTTTTCCGGATCTGGAGGCAAACCTGGTGTGAAACCCCATCCCTGTCGACCAATCTTGTCAATAGCTTCATCAGCAGATAAGCTTGGATCATACTTTTCATTATTCTGAACTAACATCTTGTAACGATCTTTGGCAAAAAGATGCATGCCCCAAGCCATTATGCAATTGTACATCCAGATAGTTTGGGTGTGTTCCACAAGATACTTGGATTTCTCGCTTTTTAGAATACCCTCATAACAAGACTGTAGCCATTCTTCGCCAAGAGCATCAACTTCGGCTTGGCGCAATCTTCTGTCCGCTGCCTTGACCCGCGACAAGAGTTCACGTTTTCCTTGGAGATATGCGGGGATGACGCATTGATCGAGATCTACCGGACGAGCAAATCCAACCTGGACCGTATGCACCGATGCCTGTTCGGCGTCAAATTCTGGCAAGTTCCAAAGCCAACCCATACCGTATGAAAATGGTTCTATATCTGGCAATGTCAATGATCGCAATTTTCGCGATGGCTCGTAAATCTTGCCACCTTTATCCAATACACTGATAATCGAGACTGGTTAACATATAGTGGAGAAGTGAAATCGTTAGACGGGACGTGATACTACCGGTAGGCCCAAAGACTCTGGACTCAACGACATATTGTACTCACCTCCCATGTCCAACTTGTTTGCCAAACGTACACTCCGTGCGTTCCCCTGCTGATCCAAACCATCTCCCGAGGCAGTGTATGAACCACAGAAATGATGGTGGATATTGACATAGTCAAACTTTTCTGTGGCAATCAATTTGTAAATAAAGTCGGCCGGTCCATGGGTACTGAAACCAACGTGTCGTATCTTCCCAGCTGCCTTGTATTCTTGGATGACATTCCAACAGTTGTCTTCACCAGCAAACATCCAGTCCCATTGCCATTCACCATTCAATCCATGAAAGGCAAACATGTCGAAATAGTCCACCTGCATCCGTTCAAAGCATTCTTCCACCATTTCCCGAAATCCTTTGGTATCGGGTCGCGGGCCAACTTTGGTTTGAATAATGAGATCTTCTCTCTTGACTTCTCCCTTGAGTATCATTTGCTTGAGAGCAACACCCAATTGAAGCTGAGAGGAACCATATCCCCAGGCAGTCTCGATATGATTAATTCCATACTTGCCAATCGAGTCTCGTAAAATTTGTACCAGATTTTCCTGACAGTCCGAATACACTTGATCCATACAATCAATGCTCCGTCCCCATTGTTGTTGAAATCTCATGCAACCGATGGTGAGAATGGGCATTTGTAATTCTGTCTTTCCAAATCGAACCTTGGGTACTTGAATATCTGTTTCCAAGAGATGTTTGCATTCTTCCAGAAGGAGACCGAGTCCAGCATCCAACAAGGAATCGTCTTGTTCCTTCATGCCCACAAGACTTTGAATGTTTCGTCCTATCTTGATCAGTCGATCATTCGATTCACCGCAAAATGCTGGATAGGTTTCCTTCAAGAACTCCAAGGCAATTTCAATGGCACTCTTGGGATATTTGGCCACGGCTGCTTCGGCTGCAGCAGCGAGGCTTGTCTCGGTGGACTTGTCAATGACCATTTTTGTTCTTGGACTATTAGAGCGATGTGACTGTGACGACAAGTGGCTGCCAGCGATCCTAGTGTAATTGAACAGGAGAATTGTGGCAACAATGTATTGATGCCAACGGGAGAGATTCATGCCGTTCCCAGTTCCCATCAAATAAAACGTGGTGGTGGGAGTGTCACTGTAAAGCCAGCGTCAGCGCAGCGGTCGGATCTTCGACTCAAACGATTTCATTAGTTTGTTTCGTTCCATTGTTCCCAGTGAGTTTGGATGGTCACTGCATGTTGCTTTTCTCTTCTTGACAACCATGTCATGGGCACTCCAATGGACGATTGCTTTGGAATTTCCTGACGCGTGCCGTTTGATCTCGAGTCTCTGAGCAGGGCCATGTCGTTACAATGAAAGAATTGCGAACTTCCCTGTACCGTCCACAACAACCAGTTGTTATTGGAAGAAGAACGCTGCTGATGCTCTTTTTGCTTCTTTGTGTGGTAACCAATTTCGCTTTTACTTGGATTGCCGGAAACCGATTGGATTCCTTACAGGAAAATCACCGCTCATCATCCGCAGAAGGAAATGTACCGACAGACCAACGAATGTCCAGGCCCTGGCGCAAAACCATGGCACCACAAGAATCCTCACCAACAACAGCTGGATTTATTCATATTGGAAAAACAGGAGGTTCCACCATTTCCAAACTTTTACGTAATGGTTGCACTTCGTTTGTGTCAGGACCCTGTCGCAATATCACTCATGAATCCATAGTCTCCAAGAATGTGGTGAGTTCGCCTCTCGTCTCCAACATTATGCAGTGAAGTACCGGTATGGAATTTGGACTCGAGTCGTGCTATAGCATGCTTATCGGTTTATTTTTTTTTCTCTCTTTTGTAGGAGCACTACTACCATGTGCCAGACTTTCATCGATTACCAACCTCAAAGCATGCAACCTTTATAATTTCCGTGCGAGATGTTTATGAACGAACTGTCTCATCCTTCCTCTACCATCATCCGAAGAATGCTGCAATCAACAATCTCAAACTCATCAAGGGCCATGAAGAGTATGGGCCGCTGGCATATAGTTGTTTTGATACATTGGATGAGTTTGCTACACTTGTCAACGGGATTCAGAACCCCGCCGATTGCAAATATCCCTTTCGACACAATGTGGTCGATGCCTCTG
This sequence comes from Nitzschia palea, assembly GCA_019593585.1. Lineage (NCBI taxonomy): Eukaryota > Bacillariophyta > Bacillariophyceae > Bacillariales > Bacillariaceae > Nitzschia > Nitzschia palea. Next base: position 848 of record SWEM01000431.1, on the reverse strand, counting down.
ATTGTCCATCCTTGGCATGTGCCACCCTTCATGGCAAAGTTCGCTTCTTTGTTCATTTATTTTTCAACTTTCGAAACATATTACAAACCAAGCTTCCCAAAGATCCTCCACGACAACTATACGTGATTCGACAAGAGTTTTTGTGGTCCGATTGGGAACGTCTCAATATCCTCTGGGGACAAAAGGAACCAGTTTACATCCCACCCAGTGATTTCAACCAGCGCAACATATCCGGCCTTGCACTGCCAGTGACAAGAACTATAAGTCCAAGGGGCCGAGACTTACTCTGCACTGCATTGCAAGCCGAGTACCAAGCATATTTCCAAATTCTGGTCCTGTCACTGAATATCAATGAAGCAGACTTTGAGAACTCCATGCAGATAGCAGTCAGGAGCTGCCCGAATCTCAACTTTCAGAGAATTACACAAGATCTAATTCAAAAAGGCACGGCTGGACGCGAACAAAATGATGGAGAGCCACAGAGAAGAAGATAAATCACAACTTCACATCGACAATCCTTGACATATTCTGTTTGGGTTCAAATCTGTTATCTGGCAGGAGTCCACAATGATGCACTGGAGATCTTTATGAATGGTGACGTGCAACAATTGTTATCCTCGTCCGTACGCTTGCTTGGTACCCTTGACTTTCATCCACTTTACCAAAACCTACTACCAACCACCATCCTTGACCAACTGAGTTTGGGATGAAAACATTGTCACCTGGCCTTGGGAACAACGGTCTTGGCCTGTCCTGATGTCAAGCAAGTTGCCAAGACACTCTACGTTGTCAGTCGAGTGGAAATGTCAGCATCTCCTCATGGTGATCTGGCCAAGTCCGTGGCTAAG
>SWEM01000430.1:0-26905 GCA_019593585.1 Nitzschia palea | reverse complement strand
TAAAACCTGCTTCATTGATGCTTCTTGGCAATCACGCGACGAAGTCAACCCTGTAACAAGGATATCGTCAGACGAGAGGAGATAACAAGCAGCCAACAAATATTATGAAGAGCGCCGAAAGTAGCACCAGGGACGAGTGGTAGGCAACTTACTACGTTGCTTCTAGTTGTTTTGTGGTTTGAAAGAAGGTCGTGGCTAACACACTAAACCTACTTGTTTTTAAAAGTGAATGATTGACCATGTGTTGGTGAAGTCGCAACTTCCTCTTCCTACACAAGCAAGCAATACACAAATGATCTGAGTTGACCAACAAACATTCCAAGAAGAAAGAAGAACAAGAATGATTGAATCCTGCCTGTATTCCCATGACCTAGTCTGATTACATGGGGTTTTCCTCGTGCTGAGGGTGACGATGATGTGGTCCTTTCCTTGTTTCAAGAGATTTTGGAGAAGTCTCCTCATTCTTTTCCTCGTTAGTACTTGGGGGCGGCGGGGCAAAGGCTCTCGTTACATCAGACGGTGTGGACTGTTGTTTGCTTGTTTCAATACAAAATTGAGGACCTGTATGAAATGACAAGCAAGAATCACCCGCCTTGATCGAAACAATGTCATCTTGTTGGACAGCAATATTATCATGGTGACGCCTATTATCATGACACACCACCAGGAGGGAGGAGGGAGGAGGTTTCTTGGTACTTCTATTATGATGCATGTCGTTGTTGCCATCCTTCTTGTCTCCCCCCGCCACCACGACGTCATCATTCACTATAGGAGCATGAGCATCATCATCATCCTTCTTGTTGATCAAAGTGAGAGCCAAGTCGATAATTTGCAGCGTCAACTCCATTCGTTGATCCTCCTCCTCCCACAATGAAACGGATGATGACGATCGAAACATAGGGCCGAGGGAGAACAACGAAGAATGGAATGATGATGAAAGAATGATGTCGCGGTCCCCCGCTCCCTCTCTAGTATTGTCGTTGTGGGGAAGAGATTCCCCCCTGTTTCCCTCTTGTTCTTGACCATGATGATGCCGTCCAAACAAGGGATAATAATTGTTGCACATGGTAGCTAGCTTTTGATGTAAGGCAAACAAGCTGGGATGTCCTTGTTTGTTTCTTTCTCCTTGTCGTTCTTGTTCTTGCTTGTTGTGATATTTTCACGGAAAAAGTGAAATAAAGAGGACCTAGGACAAGCGTGTACTTGTCGGGTGCCGGCAAAAGTTTTTTCTACAATATATTGCTTGGATGCGCGGAGCAACCGCGAGGAATATGGGCTTCGACAGCCGGGGAGCTAATTAACGTCGAATCTACGAGTGTCCCAGTCAGAAATGTACTTACAGTTAGCTTTTCCTCGGGAGGATGGACAAATGATATATAAGCTATGCTCAGTTTACTGCTGCTTACAATTATTATATGTTTGCATTATTTAAGTCGGGCGAGGACCATATTTCGCGATAGTACATTTTTATTCAAATAGTGATCCAAGTTGCCGTAGCAGCGCGCGAATGAAGCTGGCAAGAATTTTTTAGCAAACGCTTTCACTGACACGTAACTCCACTCCACTGATTTCTTGCCTCGTAAAAGGGTGTCCCTGGCACAAAAGCACCCGTTGGGATATGCAGTGCACAGAAATCATGGTATCGTATACAAATCAGATTGGTAGTCGGTGAGTGTGGCTGTGTGTGTGGAATCCATGATGGAACTTGATGAGAGCAACAACAATGACACAATCACACATGAGATGCTACTCCGATCATCGTCATGCCACTTGCTGTCAAGGTACTCAAAAAATGACCATGATCACGACAACAACAAAGTCAAGCTCATATGATTACTCCAAAGTCCAAGCATGTGGGTCAATCATTTGTTTCAACAACCCATGCCATGTAATTCTTTTTAGCTGTACTACAGGCAGTCTAAGCCTACAATGCGGCAGGGCCGTTTTGGAAAGAATACGGATGATGAAGATGATGGCTGCTCATCATTGGTTGCATCCTTGTTCGTCTGCACATGATGAGGGACATCAGGGATGCATACTTGGGTTTCCAAGCTAACATGGCAGGTCCAGACGAGATTGTGTCGTCATGGTCACTTTCCTCATGTCCATCATGACCACCACTTCTCTCGGACGTCCTCGCCACCCTCTAGTACTAGTTGTTGCGCGCGTGATTCTCTTCTTGGCGAAGGATGGTATCATTATTGCTAGAAAATGTAACATTTTTAATTAATGTGCATGTATGGGAGAGATAGTAAACATGCAGACTTTCAGAAGCAGAAGAAATCAGATTTTCAGATTTGATTTCGCTAGCTACTTGTTTACAGGTCCTCTTGCACTTGACGAAACTGTCCATCGTCGGTCACCATGTCCGGATACAAGGTACCAGGTACTCCTCGGTACGGCTTGAAAAGTACTAACCATGCAAGGTACCCTCATGTACCTGGTACGAATATTTGTACCTGATACACGCACGCTCCATATGTTATAACCAGCACATATCTTGGGAGGCATGTTGTCTGTGTGCCATTTAGTTACTGAAGAGAGAGTTTCCGCGATGGAAATCGACGATGATAACAAAACTGACAACCGCAAGAACGGGTCGAATGCTGCCTCCATCATCAGGCCAGTTGCTGTCAAGCTACTCGAAAATGATGACGACGACGAAGTTCAAATGATTAGTCCGCAGCAGGCCGAGCGTGAGTTGCGACGTAAACGGCGTCGAAAGCTCTATCGTCTGTTGAAACAACCCATGCCTTCTTTTTTGGCTGTGCTACAGTCAGAACCTGCGCAAAACCTGGACCAAGATAATAATGATGAAGATGATGATGATGATATCCCACCACCCATGGTCGTTATTGATGTCGATGCATACTTGGGCTTTCAAGCGAAAATGGCACATCCGGATGTCGTGTCGTCGTCGTGGTCGCCGCCAGCGCCACCACGACCCGTGCTCTCATCAACCGCCGTCGTCTCGTCCAATCCTGCCGACGAAGGATGGTATGAAGGTACGAGGATCATGGCCATGCCCGAAGATGGGACATTTTTGGGAGATGTGCATGTATGGGTGAGACAACATTTGGAATTCTTTTCTGCAACCGAGGAAGATGTTCGACACTCGTATTTAGTTCGTCGGTCCAAGGCAGTTCGAGGCAAGGTTGGAATGCGTTGTATTCACTGTGCGCGCAAAATTCAATCACAATTACAAGCAGGACAAAAGGTGTCGTGGCCAGCCGGCTCTGTCACGTATCCACTCAACTTTGCCGGATTGTATTCGGCAGTGAGTCAAAAACCACAACAACACTTTGAATCGTGTCCCAATTTACCACCCGATTCTCAACTAGCAACCATATTGCAAGAAGCACGAGCATCACAACGAGGGAATGCACCTCTCACTGGGATTGGAAAGAGGAAACGAATGGTACAAGGGGTATCAGGTCTCATGTACTATGTGATTAGTTGTCAACGTATTGGAATGGTAGAAACGGAAGATCAAGGATTGAGGTTTGGAAGGGATTTGTCGTTGGAACCTCTCCCCTTTGAAACGATTCGACTACAAGTAGAACAGGAACGACCCGATCTCATTCCGAGACAGTATCAATGGAAAGCTATTCCACCGACTACTACTACGACGTTATTGGCAACGACCACGTCAGTACCTGATCTGACTGGTTCCTCCGGTGAATCGAGTACCCTTCCATCCAGCACACAAGCCGTGCTACAAAAGGCCATGGACGAAGCGGACGACAATGCACAAAAACGATTGATTCGTCGTAGTGACAGGGTCTTGCTTACGGATCACATTTTCCTTGCCGTTTCACAAATGGCCATTTGTCATGCCTCGTCACAAGATCTGGCGACTCGTGGGAAAAAGACCAAACTGATGCGACTAGGTTTGGCAGGGTTTTGTTGTCGTCACTGTCAACACCAAAATACCACATCCAGTTGTCGAAGTTACTCGAGTGCACCCGACAATTTAGCCAGTGCAATTTCCAATAGCTTTGTCATACATTTGCTCAAGTGCCCCTATACACCCCGGGAAATTCAAGACGCTTTAACTTTGACCAAAAAAACTCATTCCAAACAAATGGCCAACATGCCCTATGGGAGTCAACGAAGAATGTTTGTCGAGTTGTGGAATCGATTGCGGGCCTTGGATAAACCATATGAGGAGGACAATGACGATGATGACATTGATACCAAGTACGACAATGATGACGATGATGGAGATGACGAGTGGGATCCGGAAGTCGAAGCTACCAAGATTGATGATGACGACGACGATGAGACTACTCCAACGAAACCAGTCGCCGCCCCGACAAGAAACATGGCTGATGACGAAAGGCCTCCCATTACTTTGGAAGCCTCTCACTCCATGGCTCGTGGTAGCGGCTTTCCTGTTTGTGATGATCCTGAAACCATAACTGTCCTCCAGGCGGCAGAAAAGCCCTGGCATACAGCTATCAATGATCACTTGATCCTTCCAGAAGATCGCCTCGTGGTATCAGACTATGTCTTTCTTACGATGCGCCAAATCAAAATTGCCCTGCCAACACCCAACGACTTTCGTGGCAATCGCCGTCACAATGTTCTCAGTCGGATGCCGGGCTTGTGTTGTTTACACTGTGCCCACGATCCATCCTTTCAAACACCATCGGGTCGATCCTTTCCTTCGGCGCCGGACAATTTGGCCAGTGCACTCAACTCGTCCTTTTATAATCACATGCAAAATTGCACTCATATTCACGCCTCTACCAAGCGAGCATTGCAAAATCTTCGAAAGATTCATAGTCAACAATGTTCCAAACTTCCCTTTGGATCTCAACGTCGATATTTCAACAAGGTCTATAACAAATTGAAGCAGGTACCAATGACTGAAGAACAACGTGCTTGTTTCACCATGGGAACCAAGGACAATGATCCTAGTACTAGTACAACTACTACTTTGCCAGTTTTCGATCAACGCACATTCCGGGAGAATTCCTTTGTCGAGGCTGGTATGACTGGGATCCCCTATTGGCAATGCCTCCATTGTCGTATGGTTCCCTTTGAATTTCGATCGATTGGAGCGGTGCACTATGTTCGACCACTCCTGTCCCATTTAAAGCAGCATCGGTCCGTGTGTCAAGGCAATGGTATTTCATTAGCATGGGTGAATAATGCCATACGAGAACTTTGTGACGAGTATCCAAAAGAGGAATTGACATTGGCTATGCAACCCTTGATTGAGATTGTTGTGGGAAATGATGCCGATTTGATAGAATTATTTCTCCATTGTCTCTCGACCCGTGGCCGCAACCCATCCGTGGCATATACTCGGGATACCAGCGGTTGGTGGCGACGATTGCCTGAGTCAATAAATATTGCCAATCTGCAGAAAGCCTTTGAAGAAATGGCAACCAAGTTGGGTCTAGCGTCATTGCAACTGGTGGATCATCCCAAACTCGTGCGAGCACTCGAAGTCATGTCACCGTGTCTCCAAGTTCCTTTGAGCGATGTTGCAACCATGTTATCCCAAGGAGATGGTTCCGCCAACACCATGTCAGAAGGCCAGTCTTTGATCAACTCAGAAGTTGCTTCCACAACTATCATTCGACCCAAGATTGAACCAAGTGAATAACCTCAAATTTGAATGTACGCGTATTTAGTACTGTATATTTTGTACCTGGTACTACGTAGTACTAACGTTAGTAGTATTGAGATAGTACCAGGTACGTAACAAAGGAATCGTATGACTGACAAACAGTATTGCACTCTAAACTGATCGATCGAGTCATACAACGGTTATATACGACTGAGTCAGACGCGTGTTCCAAAACTCATTCACAGTCAGTCACCAAGGCGAAACGAGATGATGACGAAGATGAGGTTTGGTTTTTGGGAATGGGGCAAGGCTCTTTACCCACATTCACAATGTTGATTCGTGTTGGTGAATAGGGAAATGATCATGAATTCCTACAAGTTATATTGTACTCTTTTTGTATTGACAACCCCGGTTACGAGTCTTGTTCCTTTGCACCACCATGGACGACATTCTTTGGATTCTCGGTTAAAGCCATTGCAACAACAAGAAGAAGAGGTGCAAGGTGGTACTACGTCGTCTACTACGTCGATCCAAAAGGAAGAAATACAACGACAAAAGAAGAAACTATTCGAATTGCTTGGAACACAATCGATTCAAGATCCTGTTCTGGCCGATCCCATTACCAAAGAACCTCTTGAAATTTTTGAAACACCGGGCATCCTTCTCGGTGATGGTCCCAATCGACTTCAATACCAAATCCGTTCACCAAGTAACAAATTCAAGGGAAGTTCGGATACCTTCCTCAACCTTTTAGAGCCAGTTGTGAATGAGGAGGAAAGCAAAGAAAACAACAATGCTGCCGCATCCAAATCCTTTCTAGATGGGTTTGTCAAACAAGCTCTGCCCTATATTCCACCTCCCCTGCGTGGTCCACTGGCATCATGGACGGGCAGTGAAGAGTTTATTCCCATGCGAGATTTGTTTACCAGTCCCGCTGTTTCCTATGCCTATGAGCGTGGTTGGAGACAGGGCTTTGCTGGAGCTGGATTTCCAGGACCTGATGTCGAGGCGAGCATGGCCATGGACTATTTTGCTCCCGTCGTGGCACGAACCAATTATTCGGTCGTGGTGGACATGAGTTGTGCTACCGGTAAGAGCTTTCTTGAAAGAAAGAGAGAGAACTGATCAATCATCATGTCATGTTTATGATTTGGAATATTCATCTGACAATTTCTTTCTTGCTGCACCATTCTCTTGTCACTTTCCAGGATTGTTTACCAGGCGTTTTGCTGCAACCAACAAGTATTCACGCGTTTTAGGATGTGATTATTCCGAATCCATGTTGACCGAGGCTCGTCGTCGCATCGAGGCGGATTCGAAACTATCGAAACGTGCTCTTACCAAGACTAATTTGGAACTGGTACGACTAGATGTGGGACAAATCCCGATGCGAAATTCATCGGTGGATTGTTTACATGCAGGTGCGGCAATGCATTGTTGGCCGGATTTGGATGCTGCCGCCAAAGAAATTCATCGAGTTTTGAAACCCGGTGGTCGATACTTTGCCACTACCTTTTTGTCCACTTACTTTTCGACGTTGTCGAGTATGGATGGTGCCTCTGGTACAGAACCGTCGTTACAGGCCTTTCAATACTTTGCTTCGGTAGATACCTTGCGTGACTTGTTGGAACGAGGAGGATTTGAAAGAGAAAAGATTCAGATTGAGATATTGGGTAGGGCCTGTGTGGTCATTCGAGCTGAAAAGTAGTTTGACAAAAGTGGATTATTGCCGCGCTACCTTTTTAGAGTTACTGCATGAAATATAGTTTTGTTAAAAACAATAGTATTCCTACTTCGTGACGTTTTGTCAAGGTTGGCTGTCTTCTTCGTTTCATGTTCCAGCATCACCATTCACCTCCGATTAGAAATGCACCGACCACGTGCCGGCGGTTGGACCACCTCGGGACCATGACCAAGACCATGACCTCCCGGGATAGTGTACTCACACACACATGTTTTGGATTGCATGGTATCTTTTGGCTGGGTTGAATACTCGCCAAGAAAACCATGTGTTTGTGTATGCCAAACCTCTAGGGAACTTTCCAGAAAAGAAGCACCTAGGGTACACTACCAGTGACGACTCATTGTCGTTTGCCCTCCCGGCGGCCCACAGGGCCTAGATACATTTCTTCCCTCTGCCATTCCTTTATTAGAGGTACTACTATATTTAGAAAAATCAAAACCAACGTTCTGAACTGGATAGTAAGTGTACTCGCACCTAGTAGTTCGAATAATCCAAAGCCGGGAACTGGTACGTTGAGAATCATGTGCATCCCAAGGACCATGACCATGATCACGAACCCGGACCATCAAGACCAAAACCAAGAGGGCAACAACCCAAGTATAATGTCAAACGTAACCTTCCAAAGCACAAGTCATCTATCTCTGTTTCCCAATATGTACCACATAAAATCAATGGAGTATTGTTGATTTGCCCATTGAGAAAGCTGTTGCGGTTCTGTTGATTCCCTAGCAAAGTTTCCCCTCCCAATCATTCTTGAACACTTTGAACACTATGGCAACTTTACCAGAGGTAGTTGTGACAGTGAACTCGAATGATATTCTTTGTGGCAGAGGTCCCGGCGTCTTGAAGCATCCGGGAAATCAAGCCTTTCGTGCCTTGATAAGGGAATTGGCGGAGGAATACGCCGCATCGAATCCAGAAAAGAGGTCAAGAATCCTTGATGAAATCATGACCAAAGTTGAAACCAGTAGTGGCAGATTCTTGAGACGTAACAACAATCTTTCGGCTGCTGCTCCTGATGATGAGGAAAGCCTTTGGTGTATTGTTCCTCCCGCCAATGCTCGTTGGAAAATTGCCCAAGCCTTTGACGATGTCCTACGCCGATTTCACCTCTCTAACACTAACAATGGTGGCGACAACAATGACGTTGAAACCACCATTATCCAGATTGATATAAGAAGAAGAAGAAGAAGAAACACGAATCATCCTCCTAGAATGCTGCTGATAGCATTGTTGTTTCTGCGCTTTCCCTGGTCCAGATCAGTGCAACAACGACCATGATCGTATTGTGGTAAGCAACCGTACTACGGTTATCCTAGCCCACCCACACCACCTGCATACTGTATCTTGGTCCATGGCGGTGGCAATGAATTTATGCAAATAATGAAGCAGCCACTTTTTGCCCCAGTGACGGTAAAGAGTACATTACAGTGAAGTGGAGCAAAAGCTCAAATGAATATATATGACTCTGTGAACCGGTAATAGGTACTAGGTACACTACCCTCGTACCCTGTTTCAAGGGACCCGGATATATACTACGTTGTTTCTCTTTTACAATTGAAGCTTGCTGGGAGCTGGGAGGTCCATTGTAATAATAAAAGGATGAAACAGCTGTTTTCTGTTTCGTTGTTGTTTTGCTGTGGGTCGGTGGCTACCCGCCCTTGTACCGTTTGGCACATGTTGCGTTCAATGGAATGCACTTTGAATCGGATCGGTCGAATGCTTTTATCTTGATGACACAAAAGATACCGGTATTCCTCCAAGATGCCCAATTTGGATCGATGGCCAACGAAACACACATTTATGTATTACGAGTATCGAAATTGATTCGACAACAACTACGTGTCATGGCTCGTTTCCGGTATGTGTTTGTGCTGTACATGGCCGCACTACTGATGATGGATGCATCGGTGGCAATCAGTCAAGAACGAGGACTTTGGGCATTCACTTCCAAACCCTCGTGGCCCCTTCCGAGTAGATCAGTAGTTCGCAAGGCAAATGTCTATCACGACGCACGAAACAAGCCATGTCATGTACATGGCAAACTCACCAGTCCTGTCATCGTTGGTGGCGGTACTAGTGGCGTTTCCCACACCAGTACTACACTACTACTACACACTTTGAGAGGTGGTGGTGGTGGTCAAGTTTTGGATATTGATGAATTGGTTGGTGATGCCTATGATTGGTGTAACAATCTCGGTGCTCCGGCGGCCTTGGTGGCGGGGGCCGTCCTGGCGACACTGTACGAACATTTTCGTGGGGGACAACTCGAACTGCATCAAGGGGATACGACCTATATCAAGGTGGCTAAAAAATTGACCAACATGTTATTGTTGAGTGCCTTTGCCATGCAAATCGTGTCCATCTTTGTCACTACCGTCATGGGAAGTGTCTTACGCAGCTATGATTATTCCACTACCAAGTCGACCGCTACCAGTGGTCTGGCCTTTCTCCAAGAACAATATGAATTTGAATTTCTAACCTCACGATTGAGTTTTTTGCAAGGCTTGCTTCATTGGTTGGCCGGGGTGGCGATTGAATATACCATTCCACGCAAAGGAGAAGGACAAGCTGCCAAAAAGATGGACCATTTCATTGCCATTTCCCTAGCGACGCTGATTGTCCTCTTGTTGAGTTTTTACAATTCACACCTAACCTTTTATCCCAACTATTTCCAAATGTTACTGCGATGGGCCCATGTCACTGCCATTAAATACTTTGAAACCTATCAACCCCTCATGATCTTGTACATTCCAGGGATCCTTCTTTCTGTCTATGCAGGTGTCGAAGCTCTGCGTGAAGGTGCCTATTCCGAAGAACGAGGCGATTAGCTCAAGACAAAAGATTCAAAAGACCAAAATACTGATACTAACATGACATGGAACTAACAGTAAATACAAATTTTTACTCCTTTTTAAGTTTCTTTGGGCCCAAGGGACTGAGCAAGACATGAATTCCCAATCCAATTCCAAAACCTATAGTGGGAGAGGTCAACGCGGTGATTATTCCGGTTGCCCATCCCACCACGGCGTCTAGACCTGAGAATTTCAACAGGTCCGTCGGAATAAAAACTCCCTTGACAACCGCACTGACAATAACCGCACTCAATACGGACTTGGGTGTTGGTGACATGATGCTCATATAAGGAAGCATGAATATCCATATCAAGGCAGTTACCATACACGCAAGTTGCGAGGTCGTTCCCGTCATGCGCGAAACCAAGGATCGAGACAAGCTGCCCGAGACTGGAGCAGATCCTATCAAGGCCGCCGCTCCACAAGCCACCCCTTGGGCAACCAATTCACGTGGAGCGCTCCATTCAATCCCATTCTCACTTTCAAAGCCCGAAGCAATACCCATAATTGACAAAAAGTTGACTCCAGCAAATAACGTGGCAGAAATAATGAGAAGTGCGAATCCTCCAAATTGTTCAGGTACTGGAGCATTAAACACCTTTCCATAATCTAGTAATTCCACCGGTAATGAAATAGGTCCAATCTTTATCCCAGCATCCGGGTTAACCTCTGGGATCTCACCCACGATTCCACCAGTGTAGTCAAAGTTCATGCTGTAAAGTGTTGCGGCAGCAGTGACTAGGATCACTTCGGTTCCTGGTGGCAAAAATTTCGGCAGGAGGCGGCTTCCATTCATAACAAACCAAGTTCCGAGTACAAATAAAACCGAGGCATCTACGGCCCAAGCCTGTGGATGGGTCAACGCATAGAAAAATCCAGAGACACTAACTGCCCCTGTGGCCGCGGGGATATTGGTCTTCAGTGTCGTGACAATCGTATTCCAAACATCAGAGGCTGCCACCAGTTTGTTCAACTCTCCTCCACCTCTAGCAAATAATCCATTGGGCACCGCTGCCACCAACACTCCCAAGGCACATCCCCATTTGAAGCCACTTCGGACTGGTTTAGGAACAGTTTGGGCTAGTTCTCCGAATCCAATGATTGCCAAGGTGATGGATGCAATTGCAATCCACAAGGAATATCCAGCCACCAGCTCGACATAGGCCTGTTCACCAAATTCTTGTGCGTAGGCTTCACCATTTAAATCGGTTTTGGTCATGAGAGCAGTAATGGAAGTCACCCCTGAATTCATAAACGGTGATCCAGTCGTCAGGCCCCATAGCAGCAACGGCGGACCAGCGGTGGAGAGACCTCGATAGCCAGCATATCCAGCAGTTTCGGCATAGGCAATCAGTTGAGGCACCGATGTAGCCGCCATAATGGCGCCACTAATTATATCTCGGACAGGACTGTCGAAATAATATTTTTTTATCATTGGAATCAACAACAACACCGAGAACAACAAGAATAACAATAATGAGCCAATAGTTTCACAATTTGTCGGGAAAGGATCCAAGAATCATCGCACTTACTTGAATACAGGTTTACCCATGGTGACACGAAGAAATGGAGTTTTGCAACGCGGGTGAGATGACAAGAAAAATGGGGTAGAAAATCGATGGTTTTGGTATCCACGTTTGCAGGCCGATGTCATCCACCAGTGTGTTCCACGTGGTGCCATCCTTCACATACGTTTGGCGCTTGGCGCTAGGAAAGTGTCTAGCACTTTTTTGGCCCAATCATGTGCGTGCAAAAGTCGGCGACAATCCGAATGGTAGGGGGGTTCAATAATGGTTGGCTTAGGCTTAGGCTTAGGCTTTCTGAACTTTTACCGTGTCATAGTATTAAATGAACTCTTGTCGCATGTCGAAAAAAAATGTTTTTTTTTGTAAGCCGAAATAGTTCCGTAAGCCACAACTTTTTCGGCGCGAATTTGGCTTACGGCTTATCGATACCTTTTTTCTCTGAACCCAGCCGTTATACCTTGGTGCTACCTTCTTTGACACTCCCACCCTGTCCATCAAAGCCTTACGCAAAAGAAATGGCCTCCAACAACACCACTTCTAGTAGTCGTCCTGTTGGCCCATGTTGTATTGTGGGCTGTGCTTTTCCAGCAATGCAGCTGCTGCATCGGTGCTGCAAGTGCCAAAACTACGTTCACGTTCTCTGTGCCGACCGTTTCAAGCCTACCGATGCGGGTGTTGCAGATGATAGCTTTTGGTGTGACAAGTGCTATTCGCAGAAGCCATGTCAACAACAAGAACAACCAACCCCACAACTGCAATCACCACAACAACAGGCCAAACAACTTGCAAAGCAACAGAAGAAACCCCCAACCAACCAAGCCGACAGATGCAGTGTCAGGAATTGTCCAATTACTGGTCTAGAGAAGTTTCCATGTGCAAATCCCAGTTGCAAGAAGCTGGCACATCTTCAATGCTATCAAGGCGTTGTATTGAAACACAACAAGCTTGACCCACTACCGAATTGTCAAATCTGTTGTTGCAAAAAGTGCTACTTTGTGGTTGCCGGTTCCATTGAAGATGACGATGATGATGCCTTTGGTACAGGGAAGAGAGGCAGCTGGGAGTGTGATGGTTTAGGTGGGCCAACCGATCCCATGACATCTCAAAAAGTTCTGTTAGATTGGTGGTTGACCGAGGGAAACTATGCAAAGTATTGTGGAAAAGGAAATGATGGCGTGAAGAAATCACATTTTCAACTTGTTCTTGCCAACGAGATGACAAAGAAGACAAAATCAAAAAGGACGGCTCGAAATGTCAAAAGCAAAATAGAACAAATTGAGAGATCTTTCAAGAAGGCTCACAAGTTCGCTACTTCTGAGACAGGAGCGGGTTTGATGGAACAAAATGGCAACGACACATTCCAACAGATGGTACGTGATAACTGTCCCTACTACTATGAGTTAGTGGACATTATGGCAGATCGAGCAGGTGTACAACCCAAAGTCACCAGCTATGATAACTTGGAGCTAGACGAGAACAGTTCCAATGAAAAACATGCTGAAGAGTCCAGTTTCAATGGAAAAAATTCCACTGGTGATGAGGGTGATATTGAAAATGTTTGTGATGACGAGGAAGGCAGTAAAGCAGAGTCTGGGTTGTCTTTTTCGCCGGTGAGTGAGGTAATCACTCACCCAGAAAAGAACAAGATGTCAGTGAAAAAAAGTTTGGCAAAGAGGAAGGAACGAAAGTCGGGTTTGTCAGGTGGCATGGACCGTGCGATTGAAGTGCTCGATCATTCAAGTGCATCGGTTGGTCAAAAGATGAAGGAAATTGAGAGACACAATAGGGTCATTGAAAAAGTGGAGATGGAGAAGTTGGAAATTGAAAAATTCAAGTTACAAAAGCAGACATGGTCTGAACGTACGGAAGAGTTGCACTTTCGTAAGACTCTCCTACGTGAATATCGACTCATGAAAGACGAAGAAGGATTGACCGATGCTCAAATCATTGCACTTATCCCGGACATGAAGATTGCAATTGATGCCTTGAATGCGGCAGCAGGTAACCATAGTACTGGTAACATTGGAGAACAAGATTAGACTGGATCCGAGGAGTAACTTGTTTTAATTATCTATGACAGCAGAATGATTTAGGTGTGCAACACAATGTTTTAGGCACTAAAGATGATTTAGGTGGTAAACCCTCAGGCTTTATCTTTGTCTACGAAATTTTATCTTTGTCAACGAAAATACGTAGTAATGGCAGAAAACGGCCTCATCATTGGGTACCGCCAAAAAAATCAAACTCCAAATAATAATCACTCATCAAAGTGTCGGTGTAGCCAGACATGTTCTTCAAAATATCGCAAAAGTTGTTGCCGACGCTCATCCTTCCTTCCCCACGACGGTACTTGGGAATTCAGGACGTCGCCGTCTTCATATGGCTGGTACTCTCTCCCAATCGTCAAGGTCCGAGAAATCATCATAGTCGATCCAGGCCTCGTCGACGTTTTCGTCTCCAAACTTGATCAACATGTTGTGAAGTATGATCGTTGCCTTAATCAAGCGAAGAATTTTCTTGATTGAATTGGCATCTGGTGTGATTCGCATTCGGATACTTCGCAGCCATGGAAACCTTCCCTTGAGCATGCCGATACAATGTTCCGAAATAACTCGCAACGACGCAAGCTTGTCGTTGAAACGTTGCTCGTTCCAACGCAACTCCTGCTTTGGTAACTTTTTAAATGAACTCACAACAAACCATCTATTCTCAAATGCGGAATCTCCAAGTAGGTACTGATTTAAATCAAAAAAAGAAAGCGGGTTAGTGGTGAGTTGGGATTCTCCAAAAATACGATTGTCATGTGCACTACCAGGAAAACCTGCAAGGAAGTGACGGATTCGACGCTTGTGATCACAAACAATGAGAGTAGAAAGTGAGTAACCATATTTCCTACCACTGTAGTCAGGTGCATCGATCGTCTCAGGTTCAAAGGCCAGGGGGAAAAGAGTTCCATCTGCGATAGCAACACAGTGAGGGAAATTGTACAAAACATTTATCTCGTATGCAATCTCGCGCCTCTCTCCCGCATCCGGCCAATACAAAAACCTATCACTCAGTGCTAATATAGCACTTGTTACCCTTTCGCGATAGATTTGAGCAACCCCTTGTGAGATTGCAAATGTATTCCGCTGCCCTGCATTGTTAGCACCACTACCTTCTGTCCCAACATAGAATAAGAATACCATCAGTTGATATGCAACTGGACGCTGGTATCGTCTCCTGTTCTTGGACTTGAACACCTCATGACCTTCAATCAACTTCAGAAGGCGCTTGAAAGTATCCTTGCTAACACGGTACTTGCGAAGAAATTCAGAGTCAGTCATCCATGGTAGATCATCATCTTCGTCCTTACTCTCACCCAAGTCTTCAGCAAACCGGTTGAATCGTGATACACGATATTTGTAGTTGCGAAATAAGTACCGTTGTTCGTCACTTGCAAGATAAAGTTGTATAGCCGCCGCATCGATCTCGTCATCATCGCTGTCTTCGTCACTATCCAAGACTCTGATTGCCCTCTTAATCAATCGCTCTTCCACAATACTCCTCAGCTTGCGAAGAAAGCTGGCCTTCTTCGTCACCTTTGGCATAGTACCTTGCTATCTGTAAGTCTTGCTTCGTTGTAGTGGTTCTACAAGTGGTGATTGATGAAGTTGTCCTTGCAATGAATTTTCCCGTACGCACCTCCTCGTTAGTACTACTTGTACCTGTCAGAGAGGAGGGGCCAGGAAGGGGGGGCATACCTTGGACCAAGACCAAATTTACGTACGTTTACGTAGACTGCCGCACTCAGAGTTGGAAAATTTTTCATCCAGTCGTACCTTGGACTGGTACCCATAGCCATAAGGTACGCTGGCCCCGCACCACAGTGTTCGGCCTTTCCGTTCACGTCCCCCCTACAATGTACGTTGAATAGGTATGGCTTCATCAAGTAGGTCAAAAGCCATAATGTCAGCCGGAACGTAAGCGGTGCACTCAATATTAAAAAAAGGGAACAGATGTGACTACTAAATGATTGGTTAAATTACGCGCGAAAGACATGTCACAGGACGAGCACAGGTTTATTTTATTGAGAAGCCTAAGCCTAAGCCGCGAAAAATTGAACCCCCCTGGTATATGCCCACCATAATTATTTTTCTGAACAATGAACCAGGTACAGCACAAGTACCAGGTGCCAAGTCTGGCAACATCTCTCGTTTTTCACTCTACTACTTTTTCAACAGTTGGTAACAAAATTGCATTCGGCCATTCACAGTCAGGTCGCAGTCAAACATATGGATGATCAAATGAATGAGGGAGTGCGGCATTCACAGTGAAATCCATCTTAAAACATCTCAAGAAACTCGAAGTAAGTGATTGCAACATTTCCTTTTATAGTCCAAGATCAACGTGTGTATAGTGACAGTGCATGGTAACGTAGCATAGTACCAGGGCCTTGTAAAGTGATAAAAAGGTCGGTGCAAAAGTTGAACAGATTGCCACGGGGGCAAAAAGGTCCACTCCGGGAATCGAACCCGGGACCTCATCCACCCTAAAGATGAATCATACCCCTAGACCAAGTGGACTTCTGTTTTTTAAGAGATTTTACATTTATCATCTTCACCTTTATGAAGGTGCCGCGTGGATCGCCTGCAAGGTGACGCATCTCCGCAGGCAAATCCTTGATTGTCACACGCCTTCGGTCCATCACAGCCAACGGAATCCGGCCTAGCGTCAAACAGAAAATCGAATCAAGGCAAAACGTGGTGCTGTTGAAACCGAAAAGGTAAAGCACTTCTGCTCTTTATATACCGGCTACCATCGATCATGTTGTTTCGATCTTCGTTGACGTTGCTCTTGGTGGTCAACGTGTCAGGCTTTTTCATCGCGCCTGCTCCTCGCCCTTTTGTTTCCCGACATGTTTCCTTGAGCGATCCTGCCACGGCCAGTGATGTGGAACCCAGTAACAACGATAATTCGGAGAATCCAGCAGAGCCTGTTGCATCGAATGATAATGCACCAAAGAGCTCTGACAAGGGTGACAGATATACTCTTTATGTCGGAAATCTTCCCTATGGTACGTGATGTGTCGCATATTTCTGTGATGGGGTATTCTATGTTGTATGGCAGAATCCAACTCACTTGTCCTGCTGCACTTCCTTGCCCATTACTTTTTTTTTTGTTAGGTCATGTCTTTGGTAAGAAGTCCGCACCATGTTCGCAGAGCATGTTCCGATCAAGTACATTAATCTGCCTCGCAATGAAGAGACTGGTGAAATCAAGGGTTTTGCCTTTATCGATGTCGAGTCCGCCGACGACATTGCCAAGGCTGTAGAGGCCTTGAATGGGGTGCAAGTTGGTGAGAGACCACTTCGTGTATCCAAAGTTCTCGAGAAGGATCAAATACGGAGCAAGAAACAAGGTCGTAAGTTGTGCTTTTCTTAATTTTTGCAAAAAAATCATGTGAACCGCACTCACCCAATCCACAAATCTCAATCCAATGTAAATATATACCAAAAAAGAACGAGACGACAAGAACAAGCTTTTCGTTGGCAATCTCCCCTTCAAGGCAACTCCACAAGGATTGAGGGAGGTTTTCAGTCAATTTGGTGAAATTCTTGATGTGTTTATTCCCAGGGATTCGATTGGCGAACCACGAGGCTTTGCCTTTGTGACATGCGCCGAAGGCGATGTGGATGCCGTGCGAGAGGCTGCGGATGGGGTGGAATTTATGGGACGCTCTCTTTCTGTCAATCTCCCACTTGCTCCAGGAGAGAAGACTGAAAAACGAAAGAAAGGTGGTACGTACAACACTTGTTCCCTGGGTCAGTCCAGATGCTCTTGTTGCCACTTGTACTCGCACTCATTGACCATTTCTCTCTATCTATATATATGTATATGGGTGTAGATCAACCACGTCGACGAAAGCTCTATGTTGGAAATCTTGCCTTTTTCACTGCTGAAGAAACATTGACTGAAGTTTTTGAGGAATTTGGTCAAGTGTATGATTGTTACATTCCACAGGATCCAGAGCGTGGGGGTTCTCGTGGATTTGGTTTTATCACCATGGAGGAGGGTGCTGCCGTTGAAGCGATTGATGCTCTAGATGGATGCGAGTTGGAAGGTCGTATCATTACTGTCAATGAGGCTCAAATCAAGCGCAAGAACTCGAGGGAGTTTGAGAAGAATGACAACGACGATGACGACAACTTGGATGTCTAACTTTTTTGGCATGAAGAATCATCCACCCATTGGATCGGCTTGGAAAAGGCTTGGCAAAATTTACTTTGTTTGGCAGTCGGGTAGTACTCATTAAAGATGTCGACGTGTGGGATAAAGGTACAAACATAAAGTTTATCAATGTTATTAAAAACAGGATATGGTATAAAGAAGCGCGGGTAGTTCTTTGGTATGATTGTCGACTACCAGTATTTGTATATAAATGGTGAAATGGATTCACTTTTTTTGCTCTACAGTTTTCATGTTCTGTTTACTTGGTTACATACATGTCGGTGAATTACGGAGACGTGCGGTGAAAAGGTGAGTCAACCGCGTGTCACAGTCAGTTACATACAGCCAGCATTGGTCTGATGATTCATACGTTCCACGTCCCACAAAGTCGACTGAGTCGTGAATCGTGGATAGCCCGATCTTGAACACACCCACGACATCGTCATCGAAATCCGAAATCTTTTGGTCGATTTGGATTAACTGTGAGTGTGCGCCTGGTCGTCAGCAAGCCGAGGTGCCATGAGAATGTCGTCGAACAAAACAAGTTGTGATTACCATTCCCGTCATAAAAACAACAACGTTACAGTACCATCTCGTTCAACCAACACACAGTCAATCAATACGATGAAATTCTCACACAGCACTACACTTGCGCTAGCACTTGTTGCGACGACATACTCTGCCAATGGCTTTAGTGTGAGTCCACAAGTCACTGGCAGCAGGAGAGTAACTCAAGTGTATCGATTGGCCAATGTCGCCACG
Organism: Nitzschia palea; assembly: GCA_019593585.1. Taxonomy (NCBI): domain Eukaryota; phylum Bacillariophyta; class Bacillariophyceae; order Bacillariales; family Bacillariaceae; genus Nitzschia; species Nitzschia palea. The sequence goes on along the minus strand of SWEM01000430.1, from coordinate 8,227 downwards.
ACGACAACAACAACAACATCATCATCATCATCCCAACTGTTTGCCTCACACACTCCCGAAGAGCAAATGGTGGCCGATCAAGAAATTGAACGTCTCAAATCCATGGCACAAAAACTCCGTGCCGAGGCTGCCGCGTTGGAAGCCAAGCGTGCCGAAGAAATTTCTGTAGCCATTGAATCGGCATTTCGAAAATTCGACACGAACCAGGATGGGGAAATTAGCTTTGAAGAACTCAAGGCTGGATTGGAGAAATATCTCAAAATGGAACTTCCAGAACAACGAATTATGAAACTAATGCAAGATTTCGATGTATCTGGAGATGGCAAACTCCAACAGGACGAATTTGTGGGGATCGAGCAATTCCGCAATCGACTGGAACAACTGATCCAAGATGAAAAACTGCAAGCTCGAGAGGCTGCCAAGGCTGCCCAACAAGAAGCGGAAATGGCAAAGCTGGCCGAGGCAAGAATGACTATTCTGAATGACAAGGAACCCACCACACGGGACAAGATCCTGTCGGTTCTCCCCTATCTCTTTCCTCTTTTGGACAGTCTACAGTTTGGTAGATTTCTCATTGTGGAAAATCCTGACAATCCAGTGCTGGTTGGGTTGGCCTTGCTCTATGCACTCTACAGGTCCATCCCCTTTAGTGGCCTGGTGGCCTTTTTCACCCTGAACATTTTGTCGGGCAATCCAGGCATTAATCGATTGATTCGTTTCAATATGCAACAAGCCATCTTTTTGGATATTGCCTTGTTCTTCCCAGGTCTTGTTGGGGCATTACTCGGATTGGTTGCTTCTGGGGCTGGCGTACAGGTTCCACCTTATGTGGCCGAGTTGGGTTCCGATGTCATTTTTGGAACTCTCCTCCTGACAGTTGCCTATGCGTCGATCAGTTCTCTGCTCGGAATCACTCCCAACAAAATTCCGGGCGTGTCACAAGCTGTGGAGGATAGAATGCCAACCCTTGATATGTTTGATGAGCAAGGACGTTTTGTTCCAAGACAGATGAGGGAAAACAAGGATGACGAAGACGACGACAAGAAAGACAAATAGACATGGAGCGAGTTCTTGTGCAGTTTCTATGCACTGAGTTAGCAAAAAGGGATCCCATTACACATACATGTTTCCAAAAGGATGAAAATTGTGGTTTTTACTGTTTTGATAAACGTCCACAATCTCAATACCACCCTCTTGTATGCTAGGTAGTGGACACATACTGTTCGAAGGAATCCAATCCAAAAGACCCGGATATGATGACGTGGTTCGCTTTAACATGGAATGATGAGACTTCTTCTAGAAATGATTCTTGTTGACCATGATGGAATAAGTACCGGTAGAGACGTTTACAGTTACACCCAACTTTTCTTGTGCATCGACACCGTCCTTATTACCGTCCTTGTGTGATTTCTTTCTCAATAACAAATGAAGTATCAATTTCAATGTCTTTCCAGTCTCGCGTTCTGCGGCATGTTGTTGGTGACACCGATGCATTGTTTTCAACAAATGAAAAGGCTTGGCAAAGTGGAAGGGTTGTCCACGCGTCGGGATATACACGTTTGTTTGGCGAATGAAAGAGAAGACTTTATTCCAGAAAAAAGTTTCGGTGCCGAAGTTGTTCCAGAAGGTCAAAGACCTGTCAATGAATATCTCGAAATGCGACGTAGTCCCTTGTTTGAATGGGCATCGAATGAGGTTGGAACAAAGGGGGTGAGATATATATTGGCTGGTGATGACAACGACTTTCTCCAACGTTTTTATCGTCGAACAACAATAAAACTCATTCGTTGCTTGTTTCATTGATACAGCTTTTGACGCGGTTAGGAGTTGTCTATGCCCTTGTCTTTGCATCGATGTAAGTGATTCATTTGACAAAACGAGTGAGCGATACTTGGATCAAGGAAACTCAATGAAAAATTACCATGGTCCAATGGATTACACAGTGGATTTCCAATTGCTGGTGCGACTTTTACACAAGATGGCTACCTCCTCCAAAAGATTGCTTCCAGCAATGTGGGTACTCTTGGATTTGTTTTGGTACTGTTAATTCGACTCTATTCAGGATGGGGATATGCGGGATCACGTCTACAAGGCAAAGTTATTGAATATGAAGGTACGAACATACAAATCTCTGAAACAACTAGTAACCATGCAAGATCGTTTCTTATGGTAAATGGACTGTGTTGTTGTTCTTGAAAAATCAGAAACTGGATGGTAAGTGAAGGACATTGCGTTCATGACGAGACAGACCTCAAAAATACAACTCAATGAGAATCTTGGCCAACTGTCTCAACATGTTGGACCGAATATTCATATTTTTTCCCTATAGGTACGATGGATCCTTTGAACCAAAAACAGAAGCCGAATACAAACGTGACATGTTTTTGTACAAACAGGATGTCAAGCCCGTCATTGACCGACTCAAGGTTATTACCCTGGCATGTGGGGCACTGTGGGTTGCATCATGCGTGGGATTGAAAGCATCCTATTCTCTAAAACCAATCTTTAATGAGTAAGTGATGAAAGGCTTGCCATCCAAAAGGACACGGATTTCTTCTGGATTGCCTTGTTTTTTTCTAACTATGTTGTGTCATGTGTCGCGGTTGAGGAACCCCAGATATGATCCACGAGTTTTGGAACGTGTTCAACGAGATGAAGATTTTGCCGCAGCGGCTGCTCGTGCTAGTGGAGGACGACCCACCTATTGCGATAACCGCTATTATCGAGCCGTGGCCAATGGTGGTCAAGGTAAGTCTAGACTGGCAGAGTTGTTGGCTTGTGGGGTTGGCAAGACACTGTTGGCTGGCTGACCAATTTCTGCGTGATTTTTGACGTGTCAGGATGCAACTAGACGAAACGTTTTGCCAAGCAAAGTGATAACACAAGCCAATATCTTGTTTTCATTTGCATCCATATAGATCTTCACCAAGCGTAGTTTACCAAGTAATAAAGACTCCAAGACTTTACTACCGAATAGTTGCAGGCTGGTTTACTAGCATCTACAACTACCAATAGACAGATGAAATGACATGTCTTTCACTATAATAAATAATAGCACAAACAGGCTTGTCTACGATGGACGTCAATACATTTAGGATACGTTTTTGCCAGCAAGTGGGGTGGCTCCAATTTTTGTTGTTGTTTGTTTTGAAATTTTCAAAGAAAATGTCTTGGGGGAGGGAAGAATTTTTGTTTTGAGTTTTGGGGAGTTGGAATAGATTAAAAAGGAGGGGAAGAAGGGGGAATAGATCCCTCTTGCTTTTTTAGTTGGGAGGGTTTCGGGGTCCATTGCCATTGGCAGCCATAGCTTGCATTTGTGCCTTGTGTTGAGCCATTTTTTTGTTCGTATTTCTTGCGGCAATCCATCTCATGGACGCTATGTACAGCGAAATTCATCATGAGGTCTTTTGCCGGTTTGAAAATGGGATTTTCAAAAAAGTACTCTGCATCAAGTGCTTCTAGCGAAGACCAACGACGATCAGGATTCATTTCCATGAGTTTGGAGATAAGCTTCACAGCTTCGTCCGTCATCCATTTGGGATGAGGAAGATTCGATCGTAGCGCTTCGGCCAGTCGATTTGGAAGAACCTTGTCAGTGGGATTAGGCTTAACCTTTGCCCACAGTGCACATTGCTTTTGAATGCCAGGCCAGTTTTCCTCGGTGGGATGTCCGCAGGTGCGGAAGATGAGGTCGAGCTGAGTTGCCTCAGTTGACCCTTTCAGAAAGCCCGAGCGGCGGAACATTTCTGCAATTATACAGCCAACACTCCACATGTCAATTTTGGTCGTATATTCCACGCAACCCAATAAGAGTTCTGGTGGGCGATACCACAAGGTGATGACCTTGTTCGTTAGTCGTTTCATCTCGCTGTTCCAGCTTCGTGCCAAACCCCAATCTGCAATCTTGAGCTCTCCCTGTCGGTTGATTAGAAGATTGGATGCTTTGAGATCTCGGTGAATGACTTTGTTGGTATGCATGTAATGGCAGCCACTGAGGAGCTGTTGCGACCAGGATTTGACATGATCTTGTGTCAGCTTGATTTCTGAAGTTTCTAGGATGCCGGTCAAATCGTACTCCATGTACTCAAATACCATGAAAACATCCTTTGGTAGTTCACCTTGCTCTGTGTTGTGAGGCGACGCCAAACACCAACAGCAAAGACAAGAGGAAACAAAAGACATCAGTAATTCTTTCAAAACAAATAACTGTACGAATTGTCATCGGAAATACGAAATTCAACCAGAGGTACGACAAAAGGAAATGTCACACAGATGATATACAAATCGCACCATCGAAGAAGAAAAGAGCAACCTGTGATTGAAATCGTGCAAGTTCGTTGTGGCACAGATCGTATACAAATTGCATCATGGAATGATAGCAATCTGTGATAGTAATCATGCGTTTCCTGTTGGCGGTTTGAACTACGTGATCGCTCGTGGGAAATTGGAGAGATCCGTGAAACTGAGATCCGCCGAGACGAACTTTGAAGGACGGCACGAACAACCAACACTACCAACGCATGTACGAAATAGTTACGCACCCTTCGAAGTCACAATCTCTTTCAGGTTGACAATATTGGCATGGTGCAACGCTTTCAGAATCTTGACTTCTCGGAGAGCAGTAATGGGAAAACCATTTTCTTCTTGTTTGGTGTTGATCCTTTTGAGTGCAACTATTTCATTGGACTTTTTGTCCCGGGCCACGAAGACGCTTCCATAAGTTCCTTCACCAACTTTTTGCTTTTTCTCGAATACATCGACGTCTCGCATAACAGCTGGGGCTTGGATGGAAAGTTTGGCTTCCGTGTGTTGTTTCTTTGCTGGGGGTGGTGGTGGCACAGGAGGATCTTTGCGCTTCAGCGAAGCAGAGTGTAGCGATGCTACTCTCGGGGGTGGTGGTGGTGGAGCAGCGCGATGAGGAGGGGGAGGAGGCGCTGCAACTCTAGCTGGGGGAGGCGGAGGGGGTCTTGCCTTTGGTGGCTGTGGTTTGCTACCAGAAGGAGGCCCAGGAGGTGGAGGAGGCCGGGTCATCGTTTGCGCTATCGCCATCGTCGTGGGATTGTCGCCAGTAGGCGCCGTTTTTGAGTGATAGTGTTTACCACCCTAGAGTACGAGAGATGCTGTGACTCGAGTCCTGAGACGTGTCTCACAGGATCTCACAGTCAGCCGGATGAACTTTCGAGTAGAAAAAAGGATAAAACTTCCGCCCGAAGTTGTTGCTTGTGCTCCGACAGTTGCGTAGACTCCAGAAGGAGCAAACGAACCAACGACCTCCCCGCTTAGACTTTTTCTCTCTTTTCTAGTCTATGGACACACCAACATAGGACGAGCAAAGGGGGGGGGCAAGCAAGGGCAACAAAGACAGTTGTGAGAGAGAGAGTCGCTGTGAACCAAAGAAAATTTTTCGACCGACAGGAAAAGGAGAGTTGAATCCCGTTCGCACGAAACAAGGCACCACGTGGTAGTTTTGAGTCGTCACGTTCTACGCAGCGCCTGCCGGCGTGGAATCGAGAAATTCAGGGACAGCGACGCAGCGAGCACCGAAACGAAGCAAATGGAAAACCGAAAAACCGAATCCATGGCATGGCAATCCAGAAAAGGGCAACTCGACATACATTTTAAAAAGTTGATTGCAAGAAGAATGAATGTACAGGGTCTCTCTTTGCCCTGATGAAAATGGAATGGGATAAAAAAAGTCGTTGGAAAAAGAGTGGTTTCGCACGTACAGAGAGATGGCCAATCTCTCTTTCGTGGTAATATGTCGCTGATAAACAGGTGTGAATAAAGACTCCGTCCCCCGCTGCCCGCTGCAAACCTGAAGGGCCCAGGACACGCCATCTGTCCGTCGTCAGCACGAGGGTTTATGGATGCACCACGAGTTCGGGAACAAGATTTACTCGTGACTCATGACCAAGTTCTCACATGAATTAGGACTACCGTAGCTAGTTTAGATTATTGAGGAAAGATTCGATGCAAAACTTTTACTTTTTGCTATCACTGTGAAATATGTCGTTTGACAGGAGCACCATCGTCAAGAGAATTGCGTTCATGACACCTGAGTATAGTTTTTTTGGAGTAGATCTGTCCCGAAATAACACCCATGCCAAGAATAAAAGGCTGTTTGTAATGCCTCGTTTTTTGTGTGACTGTTGTAACTACAGGATTAGTCCGCTACCACCCCCGGTTCCTCTTGTCAAGGTTTTCCCATCGGGTCCTACTAAACCACTGCCTCCAATAGCCCCCGTCAATACTTTGAGCAATTGAATTTTAAAGAACAAAGTCGAACCTCCGGGGACACGTCCATCCGGTGTTCCTTGAGGTCCATAGGCTTGTTCTGGAGGGATACCCAACATGGCCGTTTCACCTTCATGCATGGCCAAGACCCCCTCTCGCCATCCGGGAATGACTTGAGCCAAGGGAAAATTGACAGGTTCACCTCCCAAGGTCGAATCAAACACTGTCCCATCCGCCAGGGTTCCATGATAATGAATCGAAACCACACTTGCCTTGGTAGCTCGAATGCCTTGACCTGGACCTTCTGGGCCATGCTCCAAGACATGCAGCACGACTCCGCTATCCAAAACGCGGACTCCTTCTGTTTCTGCCATATTCTTGAGCATTTCACGACCACGTTGTTCCAACTTTTCTCGTAATGCATTCCTGCGAATAATATCACGACAACAAAGCAACCAACGAACGAACAAACAAGAGAGGAATGCAATGTGAGATACTGACACGGGAAAAGATCCATCCAAGATTGATATAGAAATAATGATAGATTTCTTCTGTGTTGGTTGGTTCATACCAGGACACGACATGGACACTTACGCTCTTGTGACAACCAGATCATCCAATTCCTTGCCACGAGACGTGAGCAAGGCACGTTGTCCATCATCACTCAATCGTCCCACGATGGTGTCCAGTAATCCTTTGGCCACTTGAGCCAATTCTTCCCCATCATTGACCAAGGGTCGGATATCACCGAGTTGACGGGCAAGATTGACGCCCAAGGCATACATGAGTTCTTCATGGGTACCAGGTTCTACCCGGGCCGAACTGGAATCATCATCATCCGATTCCACCATCATGGTCACGACCGTCACGGGACTGGGACCAGTAGCCGCGTTGGGTGAGGGAGTCATGGTCGTGCCGGGACGAATATTAGATTTACTGGTAGTGGAGGCAACTGGAAATAGAGACTGTCTTCGCAAGGGTACAAAGGCAAGGGAGGAATCTAGTTGTGATTGCAAGACAATGATTAATGATAAAGCAGTCCAAATCGTGAATGACTTGGAAACGAGCATGATTTCAAGAGCCCACGAATTTTGTTGTGGGTGTGGGAATTGGCCGTTTCTCGTGTGTAAAGGCATTCGCATGGCTGCCACTCACTCGTTTCTAGTTAGAGATCGTTCTCGAAGTCGTCAGAAGATGTGAGGAAAGGGATCTTGATACTGTGGATGTGGCCCGTGGTTGCAGTACCGGGTATAATGGGACAGAAGGCCTACTTAATATTGGCGAACTCTCACGGCTTGCGTATAAATTGGAAATGTCTCAACGCCTAGAGAAAATGAGGTTGTTATGGATTTATATTTAATTGGGAAAAATGTTCCAGCACACCCTATATATGCAAAGGCATAAAGTTCATTAGAAGACAGCGCGATAGTGCTATTGGTTGCCATCCATTCGTTTCTGGACTGACAGCGGGACACCATCACGGACGGAGTGTCACTTCTCACTCCGGGTGCTGTATTTCTGATGGATCGATGCAGCCTACCGTTTCTTTCTGGTGATTCCAGTGATTGTTTCTTCTTGTTGTACCTGGTTCTGCTTTCGTTGACTACCAACTCGCCAGTCTGTGTCACACTACACTGTCAACACCATGATGGGTACAACTATCGCCGCTCTACAACTGATACTATTGGTGTTACATGGGGCCACCGATGCGTTCCATGTGTCGCCCTGGTGTGTTAAAGGCAATCGACAGAACATGGCACTCCAAGTGGCCAAGCGAGGAACTGGAGGAAAAGGAAATCAAATTCTTCTCCATCCGGAAAATCAAATTTTCCCAAAAGTAAACTTCCAATACCAAAGCATCGAATCGAAATTCTCCTTCCAACTCCAAGCCCAACCAATCCTCTTCGTCATCATCGTCGTCAGAATCATCTCGCGCAGCCCAATTCAATCAAAAAAGAAACAACAACCACAATCCACACAATCACCACCTTGG